>CM064484.1:44762321-44892665 GCA_032716605.1 Paralithodes platypus | reverse complement strand
GTGGTGGTGTGGTCATTGTGTTGTGGTGGTGGTGGGGAATTGTTGTGGTGGTTGTTGTGAGGCTTTGTGTGTGGTGGGTTGTGGGGCCATTGGTGTGTGGTGGTGGGGCCCTGTGTGTGGTGGTTGGTGAGACATGAGTGTGGTGGGGTGGGGCATGTGTGTGTGTGGTGGTGGGGCAGTTGTGTGTGATGGTTGTGAGGCATTGTGTGCTGCTGGTGGTTGTGTGGGCAATTGTGTGTGTTGGTGGTGACATTGGTGTGGTGGTGGTTGGGCATTGAGTGGTGGTGGTGGGGGGGGGGGGGGGGGGATGGGGACATTGAGTGTGGTGAGTGGTTGGGGCATTGTGTGTGGTGATGGGGCATTTGTGTGTGGGTGTGTTGTGAGGCATTAGGTGTTGGTGGTTGTGGGGCAATGTGTGGTGGTTGTGGGGCGTTTTGAGTGTGCTGGTGTTTGGGCATTGAGTGTGGTGGTGGTGGGGGCATTGAGTGTGATGATGGTTGTGAGGCATTGTGTGTGTGGTGGTGGTGGGGCATTGAGTGTGGTGGTGGTGGAGCATGGTGTGTGTGTAGTGGTGGAGCATTTTGTGTGGTGGTGGTGGTAGGGCATTGAGTTTGGTGGTGGTGGTGGAGCATTGTGTGTGGTGGTGGTGGTGGAGCATTGCGTGTGGTGGTGGGTGGTGGGTGGCATTGTAGTGTGGTGGTGGTGGAGCATTGTGTGTGGTGGTGGTGGGGCATTGGTGTGGTGGTGGTGGTTGGGTGGAGCATTGTGTGTGTGTGGTGGTGGTGGGCGCATTGTGTGTGCTGGTAGGTGGTGGAGCATTGGTGTGGTAGGTGGTGGTGGGGGCATTGTGTGTGTGTGGTTGGTGGTGAAGCATTGTGTGTGTGTGTGGTGGTGGTTGGGAGCATTGTGTGTGATGGTGGTGGAGTATTGTGTGTGTTCTGGTGTTGGTGGTAGGAGCATTGTGTGTGGTTGGGTGGTGGGCATATGAGTGTGGTGGTTGTGAGGCATTGTGTGTGTGGGTGGTGAGTGTGGTGGAGCATTGTGTTGTGGTGGTGGTGGTGCATTGAGTGCGGTGTTTGTGAGGCATTGTGTGTGGTGGTGGTGGGGGCCCCATTGTGTGTGGTGCGGTGGTGGTGTGTTGGAGCATTGTGTGTGGTGGTGGGGCATTGTGTGTGGTGGGTGGTTGGGGGCATTAGAGTGCGGGTGTTTGGTGAGGCATTGTGTGTGGTGGGTAGGTGGAGCATTGTGTGTGGTGGTGGTGGTGCGTGGAGCATTGTGTGTGGTGGTGGGGCATTGTTTTGTGGTGGTGGTGGGGGTATTGAGTGTGGTGGTGGTGGTAAATTTGAGGGATGGTGGTGGTGGGGCTTTGTGTGTGGTGGTGGTTGGGCATTGTGTGTGGTGGTGGTGGGGCATTGAGTGTGGTGGTGGTTGGTCATTGTGTGTGGTGGTAGTGGGACATTGAGTGTGGTGGTGGTTGGGCATTGTGTGTGTTTGGGGTGGTTGGCATTGTGTGTGGTGGTGGTTGGGCATTGTGTGTGGTGGTGGTGGGGCATTGTGTGTGTGGTGGTGGGGCATTGTGTGATCGTGGTGGGGCATTGTGTGTGTGGTGGTGGATCATTGTGCGTGGTGGGGGTGGGGCATTGTGTGTGGTGGTGGTGGAGCATTGTGATGTTTGGCCTAGGTGCGTGGGGCATTGTGTGTGGTGGTGGTGGTGGTGGTGGAGCATTGTGTGTGGTGGTGGGGCATTGTGTCTGGTGGCGGGGCATTGAGTGTGGTGGTGGGGGGGCATTGTGTGTGGTGGTGGGGCATTGTGTGTGGTGATGGGGCATTGTGGTGGTGGGGTATTGTGTGTTGTGGTGGTAGGGCATTGTGTGTTGTGGTGGGGCATTGTGTGTGGTGGTGGGGCATTGTGTGTGGTGGTGGTTGGGGGGCCCCCCCCCAAATTGTTGTGTTGTTGTGGTGACTGTGGGACATTGTGTGTAGTGGTGGGGGCATTGGGTGTGGTGGTGGTTGGGCATTGTGTATTGTGGTGGGGCATTGTGTGTGGTGGTGGGCATTGTATGTGGTGTTGGTGGGGCATTGAGTGTGGTGGTTGGGAGGCATGTGGGATGGTGTGTGGTGAGGCATTGTGTGTGGTTGATGGTTGGGGCATTTGAGTGTGGTGGTGGTGTTTGGGCATTGTGGGGCCATGGCTCCACCCCACTACTACCACGGTGGTGGTTGGAGGCATTGTGTGTAGTGGTGGTGGTGGACCATTGTGTGTGGTGGTGGTGGGGCATTGTTTGTGGGTGGTAATTAGGACATTTGAGTTGTGGTGGTGGTTGGGGCATTGTGTGTGGTGGTGGTGGAGCATTGTGTGTGGTGGTGGTGGAGCATTGTTTGTGGTGGTGGTGGGACATTGTTTGTGGTGGTGGTGGGGCATTCAGTGTGGTGGTGGTGGGACATTGTGTGTGGTGGTGGTGGGGCATTGAGTGTGGTGGTGGTGGGGCATCATGTGTGGTGGTGGGGCATTGTGTGTTGTGGTGGTGGGGCATCGTTTGTGGTGGTGGTGGGACATTGTGTGTGGTGGTGGTAGGGCATTGAGTGTGGTGGTGGTGGGGCATCATGTGTGGTGGTGGGGCATTGTGTGTTGTGGTGGTGGGGCATCGTTTGTGGTGGTGGTGGGGCATTGTGTGTGGTGGTGGGGCATTGTGTTTGGTGGTGGTGGGGCATTGAGTGTGGTGGTGGTAGGGCATTGAGTGCAGTGGTGGTGGGGCGTTGGGTGTGGTGGTGGTTGGGCATTGTGTTGTGGTGGTGGTGGGGCATTGTGTGTGGTGGTTGTGAGGCATTGTGTGTGGTGGTTGTGGGGCATTGTGTGTGGTGGTGGGGCACTGTGTGGTGGTGGTTGGACATTGAGTGTGGTGGTGGTGGGGCATTGTGTGTGGTGGTGGGGCATTGTGTGTGGTGGTTGTGAGGCATTGTGTGTGTGGTGGTTGTGGGACATTGTGTGTGGTGGTGGGGCATTGAGTGTGGTGGTTGGGCATTGAGTGTGGTGGTGGTGGGGCATTGAGTGTGGTGGTGGTGGGGCATTGTGTGTGGTGGTGGGGCATTGTGTGTGGTGGTTGTGAGGCATTCTGTGTGGTGGTTGTGGGGCAATGTGTGTGGTGGTGGGGCGTTGAGTGTGGTGGTGGTTGGGCATTGAGTGTGGTTGTTGTGGGGCATTTGAGTGTGATGGTTGTGAGGCATTGTGTGTGGTGGTGGTGGACCATTGTGTGTGGTGGTGGTGGGGCATTGTTTGTGGTGGTAATAGGACATTGAGTGTGGTGGTGGTGGGGCATTGTGTGTGGTGGTGGTGGAGCATTGTGTGTGGTGGTGGTGGAGCATTGTTTGTGGTGGTGGTGGGACATTGTGTGTGGTGGTGGTGGGGCATTCAGTGTGGTGGTGGTGGGACATTGTGTGTTGTGGTGGTGGGGCATTGAGTGTGGTGGTGGTGGGGCATCATGTGTGGTGGTGGGGCATTGTGTGTTGTGGTGGTGGGGCATCGTTTGTGGTGGTGGTGGGACATTGTGTGTGGTGGTGGTGGGGCATTGAGTGTGGTGGTGGTGGGGCATCATGTGTGGTGGTGGGGCATTGTGTGTTGTGGTGGTGGGGCATCGTTTGTGGTGGTGGTGGGGCATTGTGTGTGGTGGTGGGGCATTGTGTTTGGTGGTGGTGGGGCATTGAGTGTGGTGGTGGTAGGGCATTGAGTGCAGTGGTGGTGGGGCGTTGGGTGTGGTGGTGGTTGGGCATTGTGTTGTGGTGGTGGTGGGGCATTGTGTGTGGTGGTTGTGAGGCATTGTGTGTGGTGGTTGTGGGGCATTGTGTGTGGTGGTGGGGCACTGTGTGGTGGTGGTTGGACATTGAGTGTGGTGGTGGTGGGGCATTGTGTGTGGTGGTGGGGCATTGTGTGTGGTGGTTGTGAGGCATTGTGTGTGTGGTGGTTGTGGGACATTGTGTGTGGTGGTGGGGCATTGAGTGTGGTGGTGGTTGGGCATTGAGTGTGGTGGTGGTGGGGCATTGAGTGTGGTGGTGGGGCATTGTGTGTGGTGGTGGGGCATTGTGTGTGGTGGTTGTGAGGCATTCTGTGTGGTGGTTGTGGGGCAATGTGTGTGGTTGTGGGGCGTTGAGTGTGGTGGTGGTTGGGCATTGAGTGTGGTGGTGGTGGGGCATTGAGTGTGATGGTTGTGAGGCATTGTGTGTGGTGGTGGTGGGGCATTGAGTGTGGTGGTGGTGGAGCATTGTGTGTGGTAGTGGTGGAGCATTTTGTGTGGTGGTGGTAGGGCATTGAGTTTGGTGGTGGTGGAGCATTGTGTGTGGTGGTGGTGGTGGAGCATTGTGTGTGGTGGTGGTGGTGGGGCATTGTGTGTGGTGGTGGTGGTGGGGCATTGTGTGTGGTGGTGGTGGTGGAGCATTGTGTGTGGTGGTGGTGGTGGTGGAGCATTGTGTGTGGTGGTGGAGCATTGTGTGTGGTGTTGGTGGTGGAGCATTGTGTGTGGTTGTGGTGGGGCATTGAGTGTGGTGGTGGTGGAGCATTGTGTGTGGTGGTGGTGGGGCATTGTGTGTGGTGGTGGTGGTGGAGCATTGTGTGTGGTGGTGGTGGTGGGGCATTGTGTGTGGTGGTGGTGGAGCATTGTGTGTGGTGGTGGTGGGGCATTGTGTGTGGTGGTGGTGGTGGTGGTGGAGCATTGTGTGTGGTGGTGGTGGTGGTGGAGCATTGTGTGTGATGATGGTGGTGGAGCATTGTGTGTGGTGGTGGTGGTGGTGGGGCATTGTGTGTGGTGGTGGTGGTGAAGCATTGTGTGTGGTGGTGGTGGTGGAGCATTGTGTGTGGTGGTGGAGCATTGTGTGTGGTGTTGGTGGTGGAGCATTGTGTGTGGTTGTGGTGGGGCATTGAGTGTGGTGGTTGCGAGGCATTGTGTGTGGTGGTGGTGGTGGAGCATTGTGTGTGGTGGTGGTGGGGCATTGAGTGCGGTGTTTGTGAGGCATTGTGTGTGGTGGTGGTGGGGCATTGTGTGTGGTGGTGGTGGAGCATTGTGTGTGGTGGTGGTGGTGGTGGAGCATTGTGTGTGGTGGTGGGGCATTGTGTGTGGTGGTGGTGGGGTATTGAGTGTGGTGGTGGTGGTAAATTTGAGTGTGGTGGTGGTGGGGCATTGTGTGTGGTGGTGGTTGGGCATTGTGTGTGGTGGTGGTGGGGCATTGAGTGTGGTGGTGGTTGGTCATTGTGTGTGGTGGTAGTGGGACATTGAGTGTGGTGGTGGTTGGGCATTGTGTGTGGTGGTGGTTGGGCATTGTGTGTGGTGGTGGTTGGGCATTGTGTGTGGTGGTGGTGGGGCATTGATTGTGGTGGTGGTTGGGCATTGTGTGTGTTGGTGGTGGGGCATTGAGTGTGGTTGTGGTTGGGCATTGTGTGTGGTGGTGGTGGGGCATTGAGTGTGGTGGTGGTGGGACATTGAGTGTGGTGGTGGTGGGGCATTGTGTGTGGTGGTGGTTGGGCATTGTGTGTGGTGGTGGTGGGGCATTGTGTGTGTGGTGGATGGACATTGTGTGTGGTGGTGGTTGGGCGTTGTGTGTGGTGGTGGATGGGCATTGTTTGTGGTGGTGGTTGGGCATTGTGTGTGGTGGTGGGGGGGCATTGAGTGTGGTGGTGGTGGGACATTGAGTGTGGTGGTGGTGGGGCATTGTGTGTGGTGGTGGTTGGGCAATGTGTGTGGTGGTGGTTGGGCATTGAGTGTGGTGGTGGTGGGACATTGAGTGTGGTGGTGGTGGGACATTGAGTGTGGTGATGGGAAATTGTGTGTGGTGGTGAGGCATTGTGTGTTGTGGTGGGATATGAGCGTGGTGGTGAGGCATTGTGTGTGGTGGTGGGACAGTGTGTGTGGTGGTGGGGCATTGAGTGTGGTGGTGGTAGGACATTGAGTGTGGTGGTGAGGCATAGTGTATGGTGGTGGGGCATTGTGTGTGGTGGTGGGGTAATGAGTGTGGTGGAGGGGCATTGAGTGTGGTGGTGACGGAACATTGTGTGTGATTGTGGGGTATTGTGCGTGGTGGGGGGGGGGGGGGGGCATTGTGTGTGGTGGTGGGGCATTGTATGTTTTGATGGTGGGGCATTGTGTGTGGTGGTGGTGGGACATTGTATGTTGTGATGGTGGGGCATTGTGTGTGATGGTGGTGGGACATTTTGTGTTGTGGTGATGGGGCATTGAGTGTGGTGGTGGGGCATTGTGGGTGGTGGTGGGGCATTGTGTGTTGTGGTGGTGGGGCATTGTGTGTTGTGGTGGTGGGGCATTGTGTGTGGTGGTGGTGGGACATTGTGCGTTGTGGTGATGGGGCATTGAGTGTGGTGGTGGTAAAGCATTGTGTGTGGTGGTTGGGCATTGTGTGTGGTGGTGGGGCATTGTGTGTGGTGGTGGGGCATTGTGTGTTGTGGTGGTGGGGCATTGTGTGTTGTGGTGGTGGGGCATTGTGTGCTGTAGCGGTGGGGCATTTTGTGTGGTGGTGGGGCATTGTGTGTGGTGGTGGGGCATTGAGTGTGGTGGTGGGGCATTATGTGTGGTATGTGTGTGGGGTGGGGGCATTGTCTGTAGTGTGTGTGTGGTGTTGGTGGGGCATTGTGTGTGGTGGTGGGGCATTGTGTGTGGTGGTGGGGCATTGTGTGTGGTGGTAAGGCATTGTGTGTGGTGTAGGGGCATTGTGTGTAGGGGTTTGGCATTGTGTGTAGCGGTGGGGCATTTTGTGTGGTGGTGGGGCATTGTGTGTGGTGGTGGGGCATTATGTGTGGTATGTGTGTGGTGGTGGTGGGTGAAATACTGGGTGCAAAGGGAATTTAACCCTCCTGAAAACTCCCCAGGTTTTGAGATGCCTGGCGCGGGGCTCGAACCCTGGAGGGATTTTAATCCTCCTGAAAACTTCCCAGGTTTTGAGATGCCAGGTGTGGGGTTCGAACCATAGTTAGTGACCATATCCTCCGTAGGTCAACCAGACCCGCGCGCTAACCCACTGTACTACCACGGACGTACAATAGGATAGTAACCTTAGTTCTCCTTGAAAGAACCAGGTGATGGTCTCGTGGTGATTCACGTAATGGGTTTATCAGACTTCGCCATCAACGACTATTTTACACTAACCCAGACGTCAACTCGGGTAGTACAGTATTTGGGTTGCGGGATTTTTTCGAGGGCATTACATTACATCCTTCTTTAACAAGGCTAGTGCCTATAGCCTCTTTAAGGTCGTAAGGTATCGTAGCTATATCACCTCAGTAATCTCAATATTCTTAGGGTCCGTGTGATGGGTGCTCTATGTAGCTACCAGATCACGTTTCGTGACTGCCACCAATGAAATACTGGGTGCGAAGGGATTTTAACCCTCCTGAAAACTCCCCAGGTTTTGAGATGCCTGGTGTGGGGTTCGAACCCTAGTTAGTGACCATATCACCCCAGTAGGTCAACCAGACTCGCGCGCTAACCCACTGTACTACCACGGACGTACAATAGGATAGTAACCTTAGTTCTCCTTGAAAGAACAAGGTGATAGTCTCTTGGTGATTCACGTAATGGGTTTATTAGACTTCGCCATCAACGACTATTTTACACTATCCCAGACGTCAAATCGGGTAGTACAGTATTGGGGTTGAAGGATTTTTTCGAGGGCATTACAGTGGGGCAATGTGTGTAGTGTGTATGTAGTGTTGGTGGGGCATTGCGTGTTGTGGTGGGCCATTGTGTGTGGTGGTGAGGCATTGTGTGTGGTGGTGGTTGGGCATTGTGTGTGGTGGTGGTAGGACATTGTGTGTGGTGGGTGTGGTAGTGGTGGGACATTGTGTGTGGTGGTGGTGAGGCATTGTGTGGTGGTGGTGGGACATTGTGTGTTGTGGTGGTGGTGGGGCATTTTGTGGTGGTGGTGGAGCATTGTGTGTGGTGGTGGTGAGGCATTGTGTGTAGTGGTGGTTGGGCATTGTGTGTGGTGGTGGTGGGACATTGTGTGTGGGGCATTGTGTGGTGGTGGTGGGACATTGTGTGTGGTGGTGGGACATTGTGTGGTGGTGGTGAGGCATTGTGTGGTGGTGGTGGGACATTGTGTGTGCTGGTGGTGGGGAATTGTGTGTGGTGGTGGTGAGGCATTGTGTGGTGGTGGTGGTGGGGCATTGTGTGTGGTGGTGGTGGAGCATTGTCTGTGGTGGTGGGGCATTGTGTGTGGTGGTGGTGGTGGGGCATTGTGTGTGGTGTCTGGGCATTGTGTGTGGTGGAGAAGCATTGTATGTGGTGGTTGGGCATTGCGTGTGGTGGTGGTGGGGCATTGTGTGGTGGTGGTGGGACATTGTGTGTGGTGTCGGGGCATTGTGTGTGGTGGAGGTGGGGCATTGTGTGTGGCTGAGGAGCATTGTGTGTGGTGATCGGGCATTGCGTGTGATGGTGGTGGGGCAATGTGTGTGGTGGTGGTGGGGCATTGTGTGTGGTGGTGGTGGGGCATTGTGTGGTGGTGGTGGGACATTGTGTGTGGTGGTGGGCATTGTGTGTGTGGTGGAGGAGCATTGTGTGTGGTGGTGGTGGGGCATTGTGTGTTGTGGTGGAGCATTGGGTGTATAATGGAGGAGCATTGTGTGTGGTGGTGGGACATTGTGTGTTGTGGTGGGGCATTGTGTGTGGTGGAGGAACATTGTGTGTGATGGTGGTGGGGCATTGTGTGTGGTGGTGGTGGGACATTCTCTGTGGTGGTGGGGCATTGTGTGTGGTGGTGGGGCATTGTGAGTGGTGGTGAGGCATTGTGTGTGGTGGTGGTGAAGCACTGTGTGTGGTGGTGATGGGACATTGTTTGTGGTGGTGGGGCATTGTGCGTGGTGGTGGGGCATTGTGTGTGGTAGTGGTGGGGCGCTGTGTGTGTGTGTGGTGGTGGGACATTGTGTGGTGGTGGTGGGGCATTGTGTGTGGTGGTGGGACATTGTGTGTGGTGGTGGTGGGGCATTGTGTGTGGTGGTGGGACATTGTGTGTGGTGGTGGGATATTGTGTGTGGTGGTGGTTGGGCATTGTGTGTTGTGGTGGTGGGGCATTGTGTGTTGTGGTGGTGGAGCATTGTGTGTTGTGGTGGTGCATTGTGTGTGGTGGTGGTGGTGGAGCATTGTGTGTTGTGGTGTGGCATTGTGTGTGGTGGTGGGGCATTGTGTGTCGTGGTGGGGCATTGTGTGTGGTGGTGGTGGAGCATTGTGTGTGGCGGTGGGGCATTGCGTGTAGTGGTGGGGCATTGTGTGTGGTTGTGGTGGGGCATTGTGTGTGGTGGTGGGGCATTGTGTGTGTTGTGGTGGGGCATTGTGTGTGGTGGTGGTGGTGGTGGGGCACTGTGTGGTGGTGGTGGTGGGGCACTATGTGTTGTGGTCGTGGTGGGGCACTGTGTGTTGTGGTGGGACGTTGTGTGTGGTGGTGGGACGTTGTGTGTGGTGGTGGGGCATTGTGTGTTGTGGTGGTGGTGGGGCATTGTGTGTTGTGGTGGTGGTGGGACACTGTGTGTTGTGGTGGGACGTTGTGTGTGGTGGTGGGATGTTGTGTGTGGTGGTGGGGCATTGTGTGGTGGTGGTGGTAGGGCATTGTGTGTTGTGGTGGTGGGACGTTGTGTGTGATGGGGAGGCATTGTGTGTTGTGGTGGGGCATTGTGTGGTGGTGGTGGTGGGGCATTGTGTGTTGTGGATGTGGGGCATTGTGTGTGGTGGTAGTGGAGCATCGTGTGTGGTGGTGGTGGGGCATTGTGTGTTGTGGTGGTGGGGCATTGTGTGTGGTGGTGGGGCATTGTGTGTGGTGGTGGTGGGGCATTGTGTGTTGTGGTGGTGGTTCATTGTGTGTTGTGGTGGCGGAGCATTGTGTGTTTTGGTGGTGGGGCATTGTGTGTTGTGGTGGGGCATTATCTGTGGTGGTGGTGGGGCATTGTGTGTTGTAGTGGTGGGGAATTGTGTGTGGTGGTGGGGCATTGTGTGTGTTGTGGTGGGGCATTGTGTGTGGTGGTGGTGGGGCATTGTGTGTTGTGGTGGTGGGGCATTGTGTGTTGTGGTGGTGGAGCATTGTGTGTTGTGGTTGGGCATTGTGTGTTGTGGTGGGACATTGTGTGTGGTGGTGGTGGGGCATTGTGTGTGGTGGTGGTGCATTGAGTGTGGTGGTGGTGGGGTATTAGGTGTAGTGGTGGGGCATTGCATGTAGTGGTGGGGCATTGTGTGTGGTGGTGGTGGAGCATTGTGTGTTGTGGTAGGGCATTGTGTGTTGTGGTGGGACATTGTGTGTGGTGGTGGTGGGGCATTGGTTGTGGTGGTGTTGGGCATTGTGTGTGGTGAGGCATTGTGTGTGGTGGTGGTGGGGCATTGTGTGTGGTGGTGGGGCACTGTGTGTGGTGATGGGACATTGTGTGTGGTGGTCGGACATTGTGCTTTGTGGTAGGACATTGTGTGTGGTTGTGAGGCATTGTGTGTGATGTTGGGGCATTGTGTGTGGTGGTGGGGCATTGTGTGTGGTGTCTGGGCATTGTGTGTGGTGGAGGAGCATTGTATGTGGTGGTTGGGCATTGCGTGTGGTAGTGGTGGGGCATTGTGTGGTGGTGGTGGGACATTGTGTGTGGTGTCGGGGCATTGTGTGTGGTGGAGGTGGGGCATTGTGTGTGGTGGTGGTGGGGCATTGCGTGTGGCTGAGGAGCATTGTGTGTGGTGATCGGGCATTGCGTGTGATGGTGGTGGGGCAATGTGTGTGGTGGTGGTGGGGCATTGTGTGTGGTGGTGGTGGGGCATTGTGTGGTGGTGGTGGGACATTGTGTGTGGTGTCAGGGCATTGTGTGTGTGGTGGAGGAGCATTGTGTGTGGTGGTGGGGCATTGTGTGTTGTGGTGGAGCATTGGGTGTATAGTGGAGGAGCATTGTGTGTGGTGGTGGGACATTGTGTGTTGTGGTGGGGCATTGTGTGTGGTGGAGGAACATTGTGTGTGATGGTGGTGGGGCATTGTGTGTGGTGGTGGTGGGACATTCTCTGTGGTGGTGGGGCATTGTGTGTGGTGGTGGGGCATTGTGAGTGGTGGTGAGGCATTGTGTGTGGTGGTGGTGAAGCACTGTGTGTGGTGGTGATGGGACATTGTTTGTGGTGGTGGGGCATTGTGCGTGGTGGTGGGGCATTGTGTGTGGTGGTGGTGGGGCGCTGTGTGTGGTGGTGGTGGGGCATTGTGTGTGGTGGTGGGACATTGTGTGGTGGTGGTGGGGTATTGTGTGTGGTGGTGGGACATTGTGTGTGGTGGTGGTGGGGCATTGTGTGTGGTGGTGGGACATTGTGTGTGGTGGTGGGATATTGTGTGTGGTGGTGGTTGGGCATTGTGTGTTGTGGTGGTGGGGCATTGTGTGTTGTGGTGGTGGAGCATTGTGTGTTGTGGTGGTGCATTGTGTGTGGTGGTGGTGGTGGAGCATTGTGTGTTGTGGTGTGGCATTGTGTGTGGTGGTGGGGCATTGTGTGTCGTGGTGGTGCATTGTGTGTGGTGGTGGTGGAGCATTGTGTGTGGCGGTGGGGCATTGCGTGTAGTGGTGGGGCATTGTGTGTGGTTGTGGTGGGGCATTGTGTGTGGTGGTGGGGCATTGTGTGTGTTGTGGTGGGGCATTGTGTGTGGTGGTGGTGGTGGTGGGGCACTGTGTGGTGGTGGTGGTGGGGTACTGTGTGTTGTGGTCGTGGTGGGGCACTGTGTGTTGTGGTGGGGCATTGTGTGTGGTGGTAGTGGAGCATCGTGTGTGGTGGTGGTGGGGCATTGTGTGTTGTGGTGGTGGGGCATTGTGTGTGGTGGTGGGGCATTGTGTGTGGTGGTGGTGGTGCATTGTGTTGGTGGTGGTGGTGGTTCATTGTGTGTGGTGGCGGAGCATTGTGTGTTTTGGTGGTGGGCATGTGTGTTGTGGTGGGGCATTATCTGTGGTGGTGGTGGGGCATTGTGTGTTGTAGTGGTGGGAATTGTGTGTGGTGGTGGGGCATTGTGTGTGTGTGGGGCGTGGTGTGTGGTGGTGGTGGGGCATTGTGTGTTGTGGTGGTGGGGCATTGTGTGTTCTGGTGGTGGAGCACTGTGTGTTGTGGTTGGGCATTGTGTGTGGTGGGACATTGTGTGTGGTGGTGGTGGGGCATTGTGTGTGGTGGTGGTGCATTGAGTGTGGTGGTGGTGGGGTATTAGGTGTAGTGGTGGGGCATTGCATGTAGTGGTGGGGCATTGTGTGTGGTGGTGGTGGAGCATTGTGTGTTGTGGTAGGGCATTGTGTGTTGTGGTGGGACATTGTGTGTGGTGGTGGTGGGGCATTGGTTGTGGTGGTGTTGGGCATTGTGTGTGGTGAGGCATTGTGTGTGGTGGTGGTGGGGCATTGTGTGTGGTGGTGGGGCACTGTGTGTGGTGATGGGACATTGTGTGTGGTGGTGGGACATTGTGCTTTGTGGTAGGACATTGTGTGTGGTTGTGAGGCATTGTGTGTGATGTTGGGGCATTGTGTGTGGTGGTGGGGCATTGTGTGGTAGTGGTGGGTCATTGTGTGTGGTGGTGGGGAATTGTGTTTGGTGGTGGGGCATTGTGTGTGGTGGTGGGGCATTGTGTGTGGTGGTGGTGGGGCATTGTGTGTTGTGGTGGTGGTTCATTGTGTGTTGTGGTGGCGGAGCATTGTGTGTTTTGGTGGTGGGGCATTGTGTGTTGTGGTGGGGCATTATCTGTGGTGGTGGTGGGGCATTGTGTGTTGTAGTGGTGGGGAATTGTGTGTGGTGGTGGGGCATTGTGTGTGTTGTGGTGGGGCATTGTGTGTGGTGTGGTGGGGCATTGTGTGTTGTGGTGGTGGGCATTGTGTGTTGTGGTGGTGGAGCATTGTGTGTTGTGGTTGGGCATTGCGTGTTGTGGTGTGACATTGTGTGTTGTGGTGGTGGGGCATTGGGTGTGTTGGTGGTGCATTGAGGGTGGTGGTGGTGGGGTATTAGGTGTAGTGGTGGGGCATTGCATGTAGTGGTGGGGCATTGTGTGTGGTGGTGGTGGAGCATTGTGTGTTGTGGTAGGGCATTGTGTGTTGTGGTGGGACATTGTGTGTGGTGGTGGTGGGGGCATTGGTTGTGGTGGTGTTGGGCATTGTGTGTGGTGAGGCATTGTGTGTGGTGGTGGTGGGGCATTGTGTGTGGTGGTGGGGCACTGTGTGTGGTGATGGGACATTGTGTGTGGTGGTGGGACATTGTGCTTTGTGGTAGGACATTGTGTGTGGTTGTGAGGCATTGTGTGTGATGTTGGGGCATTGTGTGTGGTGGTGGGGCATTGTGTGGTAGTGGTGGGTCATTGTGTGTGGTGGTGGGGAATTGTGTTTGGTGGTGGGGCATTGTGTGTGGAGGTGGGGCACTGTGTGTGGTGGTTGGGCAATGTGTGTGGTGGTAGGGCATTGTGTGTGGTGGTGGGGCATTATGTTTGGTGGTGGGGCACTTTGTGTGATGGTGGGGCATTTTGTGTGGTGGTGGGGCATTGCGTGTGGTGTGTGTATGGTGGTGGGGCATTGTGTGTTGTGGTGGTGGGGCATTGTGTGTTGTGGTGGTGGAGCATTGTGTGTGGTGGGAATTGTGTGGTGGGAATTGTGTGGTGGTGGTGGGGCATTGTGTGTGTGGTGGGCATTGAGTGTGTGGTGGTGGGTATTAGGTGTAGTGGTGGGGCATTGCATGTAGTGGTGTGGCATTGTGTGTGGTGGTGGTGGAGCTTGTGTGTTGTGGTGCATTGTGTGTTGTGGACATTGTGTGTGGTGGTGGGGCATTGGTTGTGGTGGTGTTGGGCATTGTGTGGTGGTGAGGCATTGTGTGTGGTGGTGGGGCATTTGTGGTGGTGGGGTACTGTGTGTGGTGATGGGACATTGTGTGTGGTGGTGGGACATTGTGCTTTGTGGTAGGACATTGTGTGTGGTTGTGAGGCATTGTGTGTGATGTTGGGGCATTGTGTGTGGTGGTGGGGCATTGTGTGGTAGTGGTGGGTCATTGTGTGTGGTGGTGGGGAATTGTGTTTGGTGGTGGGGCATTGTGTGTGGAGGTGGGGCACTGTGTGTGGTGGTTGGGCAATGTGTGTGGTGGTAGGGCATTGTGTGTGGTGGTGGGGCATTATGTTTGGTGGTGGGGCACTTTGTGTGATGGTGGGGCATTTTGTGTGGTGGTGGGGCATTGCGTGTGGTGTGTGTATGGTGGTGGGGCATTGATAGTGTTGTGTGTGTGGTGGTGGGGCATTGTGTGTAGTGGTTGGGCATTGTGTGTGGTATATGTGTAATGGTGGGACATTGTTGTTGTGGGGATGGGGCATTGTTTGTGGTGGTGCTGTGGTTATGGGGCATGTTTAGCTCGGTGTGTATGGGGTGATGGAACATTGTTGTTGTGGCAGTGGGGGATTGTTGTTAGGGGTGGTGGGATATTCATATTACTGATTGTGGTACTCTCATTAGTAGTGGTGCCGGTGGTTTGGCATTGTTGTGGTGAGGGGACCTGTTGTTGTAGTGGGATATTATTGTTAGTGGTGGTGGGATATTGTTGTTAGCGGTGGTGGGGTATTGTTGTTAGTGGTGGTGGGATATTGTTGTTAGTGGTGGTGGGATATTGTTGCTAGTGGTGGTGGGATATTGTTGTTAGCGGTGGTGGGGTATTTTTCTTAGCGGTGGTGGTGGTGAGGAATTGTTGTTAGAGGTGATGATGCGGATGCATGGTTAGCTGTGTTGTTTTTTTGTTGAGGAATTGTCATTAGTGGTACTGCTGTGTTCGTGCATTGTTATTAGTGGCACTACACGTTATGCCCCACACATGTCCTTTCACTGTTCTAACCAAAACCCCACAATCCATACCATTGTTACATTCCACAGCTGTAAATTAACCTGTCACTCCCCACATTTGTTCATGCTATTGTCACATCCTACACTTAATAATATCCTTGTTACACCCCACATTTGTTCATGTTACTGTTACACCCCACACTTGTCCATGTTACTGTTACACCACACACTTGTCCATGTTACTGTTACACCACACACTTGTCCATGTTACACCCCACACTTGTCCATGTTACTGTTACACCCCACACTTGTCCATGTTACTGTTACACCAAACATTTGTCCATGTTACTGTTACACCACACTTGTCCATGTTACTGTTACACCACACACTTGTCCATGTTACTGTTACACCACACACTTGTCCATGTTACTGTTACACCACACACTTGTCCATGTTACTGTTACACCACACACTTGTCCATGTTATACCACACACTTGTCCATGTTACTGTTACACCCCACACTTGTCCATGTTACTGTTACACCACACACTTGTCCATGTTACTGTTACACCACACACTTGTCCATGTTACTGTTACACCACACACTTGTCCATGTTACTGTTACACCACACACTTGTCCATGTTACTGTTACACCACACACTTGTCTATGTTACTGTTACACCACACACTTGTCCATGTTACTGTTACACTACACACTTGTCCATGTTACTGTTACACCACACACTTGTCCATGTTACTGTTACACCACACACTTGTCCATGTTACTGTTACACCACACACTTGTCCATATTATTGTTACAACACACACTTGTCCATGTTACTGTTACACCACACACTTGTCCATATTACTGTTACACCACACACTTGTCCATGTTACTGTTACACTACACACTTGTCCATGTTACTGTTACACCACACACTTGTCCATATTACTGTTACACCACACACTTGTCCATGTTACTGTTACACCACACACTTGTCCATGTTACTGTTACACCACACACTTGTCCATGTTACTGTTACACCACACACTTGTCCATGTTACTGTTACACCACACACTTGTCCATGTTACTGTTACACCACACACTTGTCCATGTTACTGTTACACCACACACTTGTCCATGTTACTGTTACACCACACACTTGTCCATGTTACTGTTACACCACGCACTTGTCTATGTTACTGTTACACCACACACTTGTCCATGTTACTGTTACACCACACACTTGTCCATGTTACTGTTACACCACACACTTGTCCATGTTACTGTTACACCACACACTTGTCCATGTTACTGTTACACTACACACTTGTCCATATTATTGTTACACCACACACTTGTCTATGTTACTGTGACACTACACACTTGTCCATGTTACTGTTACACCACACACTTGTCCATGTTACTGTTACACCACACACTTGGCCATGTTACTGTTACACCACACACTTGTCCATGTTACTGTTACACCACACACTTGTCCATGTTACATAAGAACATAAGAACATAAGAAAATGGGAGTCTGCAGAAAGCCGATTGGCCTAAGCAAGGCAGATCCCTGTCCCACACAACCCCAATTACAAAGCCCAATTATAGGCTCAACACTCTAATACCCTGAGGATCATCTTACCAAAACGGTTAGAGATTAACGCAGGATTACGGGGTCTGCAGAGCGCTGATTGGCCCAACCCTGCTGATCCCCCTTCACACCCAACCCTTCTCGTCCATATGCTTATCCAATTTTATCTTAAAGCTCCCTATCGTTTTTAATCCCACTATAGCACTTGGTAGTCCATTCCACCCATCTACAACTCAGTTACCAAACCAATATTTGCCTATATCTTTTCTGAAACGAAATTTATCTAATTTGAAACCATTGGTACGAGTTCTTTCGCTATCACTGAGCTTTAGTACATTTGTCATGTCCCCTTTGTTAATCCCACTAACCCACTTGAACACCTCTATCATATCCCCTCTAACTCTGCGTCTTTCTAACGAATGTAAGCCTAATTTCTTCAACCTTTCTTTATACGGAAGATTTCTAATATTATGGATCATTTTTGTCATTCTACGTTGTACTCTCTCCAATGAATCTATGTCCATTCTGTAATAAGGACACCAAAATTGAACAGCATAATCCATATGGGGTCTCACTAATGACAAGTAAAGTTTTAAGATAACATCAGCAGTTCTGTTACTCACACTCCTTGAGATGAACCCGAGAATCCTGTTTGCCTTGTTTCGAACGCTTATACACTGTTGTCTAGGCTTCAAATCATTGCTAAACACACCTAGATCTTTCTCACAATTCGAGTTTTCTAATTCCACATTAGCTAGTTTATATTTAACATTTGTATGCATCTTCCCTATCTTTAATACCTTGCATTTGTCAATGTTAAACTTCATCTGCCAATTTACTGACCATTCGTGTAAGGTATCTAGATCCCTTTGGAGGCACTCTATATCTCTATCTGAATCAATTGTTCTCCCCATTTTGGTATCGTCTGCAAATTTACTTATCCTACTAGTTATACCTAAATCAAGGTCATTTATGTATATAACAAACAACAGAGGACCTAATACAGATCCCTGGGGACACCACTTTTGACTGCTCCCCATTCTGACTTCGTACCATTTATGCTGACTCTCTGCTTCCTACCAATTAGCCATGACCTAATCCATCCCAACAACGCCCCACCTATTCCATGCGCCTCAACCTTTCTCATCAATCTCTCATGGGGGACTCTGTCGAAAGCTTTACTGAAATCTAAATATATTATATCATATGACTTGTCATTATCTACTGCTTCATATACCTCTGAGAAAAAACTAAGCAAATTAGTAAGGCAAGATCGTCCCTGAGTGAATCCATGCTGAGAAGAATTTATTAAATTAAATGTATCTAAGTGGTTTCTAATTGTACTAGCAATAATTGACTCTAGTAGCTTTCCTATGATTGATGTAAGACTAATGGGACGGTAATTGGATGCTATTGATTTGTCACCTTTTTTGAAGATCGGAACTACGTTTGCAAGCTTCCAAGCTTCTGGAACTATACCTGTCTCCAATGACTTGTTAAATAAAATGTTAATGGGTAACTTAACTCATCCCTACATTCTTTTAATACTCTAGCATATACCTCATCAGGACCAGGCGATTTATGAGGTTTCAGTCTGTCAATTTCCTTAAGCACATCATTTCTACTTATAGTAACCGTACTTAACCTATGTTCTATACTATCGCTATATACCTTACGGACTTCTGGAAAATGTGCCAAATTTTCATTAGTGAAAACGGAAAGAAATTGACTATTTAATGTACTGCACATTTCTAAATCATTTTCTGTCATTTCTCCTATCGAAGTTTTAAGGGGACCAATTACATCTCTAACCTTGGATTTATATAGTTGGTAAAAAGCTTTAGGATTATTTTTTGAGTCATTGGCAACCTTAATTTCATAATTTCTTTTTTCTTTCCTAATATCCTTTTTTACCTGTCTTGATAGATTCTGATAGTAAGCAAGTAGGTGAATTTCGCCTTTTCTAATTTTTCTATATATTCCTCTCTTTTGTCCTAGAAGATCTAATAGTCTATTATTCATCCATTTGGGTTGGTTCTGTGTTGATCTAAATTTTCTTTTGGGGATGTATTTATTTTGTGCATTGAATACTGAATTGATAAAATTATCGTATGTATCTACCAAGGTTGACGTCTCTTCCTGACTTAAGATGACAGGTGCCTGAGAAGGGGTACACTCATTTGGACACCTGGATCGACTTAATTTTTTGACCATAGGGTCAACTAATAGGGCTCTTCTTAACCCACCCTAATTGGCTTTTCTAAAGTCAGGTATTAATATTGTATTCTCTCTGGTATTACCTTTCCATTGTATATTAAAATACACAGAATTGTGGTCACTATTTCCTAGGTGGTCCCCTATCTCTACATTATTTACCATATGTTCATTGTTACTGAAAACTAAATCGAGAATATTATTACCTCTAGTCGGCGTATCTATGAATTGAAATAAAAAACTATCTTGTACTACCTCTATAAACTCCTCAGAATCAGAGTCTCCTATTTGATGCTGCCAATCTATATGCGGAAAATTAAAATCCCCCATAATGCACACATCGCTAAACCTTGATGCCATTTTAATTTCCTCCCATAATGACGTTCCGTCATTTCTACTCATATTTGGCGGTCTATACATAACTCCAATAACTATGGTCTCACTACCTTCGTTAACCTCTACCCAAACACTTTCATTATCGTTATTTAGTCTAATACCTGATTTAATACAGCTTTTTAATGTACTCCTGACAAACACTGCTATACCGCCACCCCTCTTACTTGTTCGGTCATATTTAAACAAACTATATCCTGGTATATCAAATTCTGCTAAAAAATGCCTGGTTTCTGTATTAATCCACGTTTCAGTTAGCGCTATTATGTCTATATTTTCTTTGCTAACAAGGGCTCTAAGTTCGTTCATTTTGTTACATAAACTCCTACAGTTTGTGTAATATACTCTCAATTTACTTCTTTTCTTTATACCTAATTTACCTTTGTTTCTAACGACATTTCCATCTTCCGTTGCACCATCACTACTATCATTTGCAATATAGTCATCATTTTTAGCATGAGACTGAATATCCTTATCGCTTTCGCCTGACGCTAAAATTGTTCCATTTAACCTCTCATTTACACTCTCAATATTTCTGTTCAAAACCCCACAACCACCCTATCTAAAGAACTAGCTAATGTAGAAACCCCTAACCGTGAAAGATGAACCCCATCCCTTGCGTACATCCCTTCTCTCCCATAGAAAATATCCCAGTTATCAATGAATGGTATTGCTTTTTCTTTGCAATATTTCTCCAAACGGCAATTGACACCAATCGCCCTGGATGTCCATTCCTTGGGAACTCCTCTTCTGGGTAGGATACAATGTACTACAGGGATCCCTCCCTTCATCCTAACTTTATCTAACACATCCCGATACTGCTGCAGCAATTCCTCACTTCTACCCTTACCAACATCGTTACTCCCGGCACTGAGACAGATAATTGGGTTATCTCCACTATCTTCCAAGATGTGGTCCATCTTCTCTAAAACCCTCCCAACTCCATGGCCAGGCAGACACACAACCTTCCTAAGTTTAGTGCGGGTAGCCCTAACTAAATGTCTTACCATGGAGTCGCCCACAATCGACACAGACTTACCTTCTCGGGACACAGACTTACCTTTCCCTCGGGAGGATCCAGCAGCTGCAGTTGGAGAACCCCTGGTGGTGGCAGAAGCTCCCTTGGTGGTGGTGGTGGTTGGGGTAGTGGTGGTGGTAGGTAGCACAGCGTCAGAGGTTGGAGCTGAGTCGGCGGCAGGCACTTCGGTTATCCCTCCCTTATCCTGACTATCTTTTCCCTCACATTCGTCTCGCAAAGGAGATAATGTATTTGTCACACTCATACCTATTATACTATCCTACTTCTTGAGTGTGACTTTCCCACCCGTATTTTTAACAACCTGCCATGAATACAATTTTTCATCAACTTCCTCCCTTTTCCCCTTACTTGACTTTATTTCCTCTTGGCTAAGCTTGAAAGCTAGATTTTCGTCTTTAATCAAATCCACTTCCCTCTGAATTTTAACATTAACCTCCCTTAGAGCCAAGACCTCTTCCTTCACCACAACCATCTCCTCTCTTACCTGGAGAATAAGATGATGCAGATCAGTTAGAGACTCGCACTCCATACCTGCCATGATCCCAATAAGCTTAGCGAGGAGCAAGAAACTAAGTACAGAAAAACAAAAACAAGTAAACTAACAGCTACAAACTGAGCTATAACACTTTTATATAACACGAGTGCACTGCCCCCAAACACAGGTAGGTGTAATGGTCACTAAAGGTCACTGGTAAGTGGTCCGGGCAGGAGCTCAGATTAACACAACCTTCTCCTGTCACTGACTGAACTAGACTTGTCCATATTACTGTTACACCCCACACTTGTCCATGTTACTGTTACACCACACACTTGTCCATGTTACTGTTACACCACACACTTGTCCATATTACTGTTACACCACACACTTGTCCATGTTACTGTTACACTACACACTTGTCCATGTTACTGTTACACCACACACTTGTACATATTATTGTTACACTACACACTTGTCCATGTTACTGCTACACCACACACTTTTCCATGATACTGTTACACCACACACTTGTCCATGTTACTGTTACACCACACACTTGTCCATTTTACACCACACACTTGTCCATGTTACTGTTACACCACATACTTGTCCATGTTACACCACACACTTGTCCATGTTACACCACACACTTGTCCATGTTACTGTTACACCACACACTTGTCCATGTTACACAACACACTTGTCCATGCCCCTGCCCCACGTATTCTGCTTGACTCTACTCAGGAAAAAAATATAAATATTGTTTCTCTCTCTCTCTCTCTCTCTCTCTCTCTCTCTCTCTCTCTCTCTCTCTCTCTCTCTCTCTCTCTCTCTCTCTTGTTTACTGATCTATATACAGTTGTCCACATTAATTCGCGTTCAATCTGTACCTTTGTGTATGGAAGTAGTGTAAACAAAAATTTACGATCGGCTTACACGAATATTGTTAAAAAGAACATTAATTGATTATATGAATTAACTACGGCATACTAAACAAGTATGACTGGAAGACTGGCATAATAGTCCCCCTATATAAGGGCAAAGGGGAAAGAGGAGTGTGTGGTAACCACCGAGGAATATGTCTTCTAAGCGTAGTAGGGAAGGTATACAGTAGGGTAGTGATTGAGAGAGTGAGAGTGAGAACGGAGAAATGGATAGGCGACGAGCAGGGAGGTTTTAGGAAGGGAAGAGGATGTGTAGATCAGATTTTTACCCTGAATTGTGTTGTGGAGAAGTATCTGGAGAAGAAACAAAAGGTGTATGTTGCCTTTATGGACTTGGAGAAGGCCTATGACAGAGTGGATAGAGAAGGTTTGTGGAAAGTACTTAGAATATACGGAGTAGAGGGCAAGTTGCTGAAAGCAGTGAAGAGCATGTATGAGGGTGCAAAGGCGGCAGTACGTGTGGAGAGTGAGCAGAGCGAGTTCTTTGACCTGAATGTTGGTTTGAAACAGGGGTGTGTGATGTCCCCGTGGTTGTTTACTGTATATATGGATGGAGTTATGAAAGAAATACTATCAAGAGCAGTGGATGTTGGTGTATCGCTGAAAAGGGAGGGAATTGAGTGGAAGCTACCTATACTGCTGTTTGCGGATGATACAGTTCTGATGAGTGATAATGAATGGGAGTTGCAGGGTCTGGTAAATGAATTTGGAACAGTGTGCGAAAAACGGAATTTGAAGGTAAATACGGGGAAGAGCAAGGTTATGGTCTTCGAAAGGGGTGAAGTCACAGAGTGTGAGGTGAAGCTGAACGGTCAGGCTATGGAGATCGTCAACTCTTTTAAGTATCTGGGCAGTGTGTTGAGTAAAGATGGGACTATGGATGAAGAGGTGCGGGAGAGGGTACAACAGGGGAAGAGGGTTGTAGGAACGCTAAAAGCAGTAGCAAGAAATAGGGTGGTCAGTATGGAAGTGAAGAAGTCCTTGCATGACAGTGTGGTAATCCCGACACTGACTTACGGAAGCGAAGCATGGACGTTGGTTGAGAGACTCAGACCAAGAGTGAGAGCAGTGGAAATGAATTACTTAAGGAGTGCGTGCGGAGTTACATGGAGGGATAGACAGACTAATGAGGAAGTAAGAAGGAGGTGTGGTGTGGAGGTAGATGTGCTGGAAAGTGTGAAAAGGAACAACTTGAGATGGTTCGGCCATATGGAACGTATGGAAAGTGAGAGAATGACTAAGAGGGTGTACGAGAGCGAGGTGGAGGGACAGAGGGGGAGAGGTAGACCGAATATGAGGTGGAAGGATGGAGTGAGGAACTACATGAACGAAGGCGGTGCTGGTTGGGGGGAGGGGCGTCGACTGACTGGGGACAGAGGTGCATGGGGGCGGTTCGTTCGTGGCCACCCCTTCGGGGATCGCGGCGTCAGGCAATAGATAGATAGATACTAAACAAGTCTTTATTCAGTTATATATTTTCCTTCACTACCTTAGAAAAAGTTACGGAGTCGGCACAAATTCATGCAGGCAACTGTGCATAAGAATTGAAGGAGTCCGGCCATCTATAATCATCTATCTATTTGTCCAGTAGCCTATATCAATTAAGGGGGGTCACCGGCTTTGTTTTATCTGTCTCTCCTTTTCTCTCTTTCCCTGGTTTGTATCCATTCAGCCCCATTCAGCCAACTGTTTTAAGACGTTTATCCCCATCAGGGTGTCGATTTCTTCCTGGCGAGCAATAGCGAGCCAGCATTATATGGAGAAATCCGGCTTTGCCGGAGAAATTTTTCTATCGAAAAATTTACAAATTTAGCTTGCTGTCAAAACAAAAAATATATATGCTGGCTCGCTACCGCTCGCCGGGAAAATATTGACACCTGGATGGGGGTAAACGTCTTAAAACAGTAGGCTGAATGGGGCCGAATGGATACAAGCCAAAGAGAGAGGGAGAGAAAGATAACAAAAAGCGAGGTGGGCCCCCTCAAAAAGAGCCTAGGAACGTTGCTGAATTAGAGTTTTCAACCAGAATTTCCAAATATAATAATAATAATAATAATAATAATAATAATAATAATAATAATAATAGAAATACTACTACTCTTGTTATGTACAGTCGTCGGATTAAGGTCTTTACCACCCCCATCATTTTCATTAGGCCTATGCAAATAAAACTGTAAACGGTAAACAGTAATTAAAGGTCATATAAACTTTCCTGTTACAAACTGTTGACTTACTTTTTAACTAATATTTTTGAACTGTTCACATCAATATGTAATACTTACATACTGAAAATCATAGGGTGGTAAAGAACTTATTCCGACGACTGTACCTATATATCCCTCATTCTATATTATAACCTGTGTGTCTGTCTGGGGATGGTACCAGTGGCGCCAGATTGTCTAGTAGGCGGAGCGGCATTAGTATTAGTCTGGGGGAGAGAGGGAGGGGGGGAGGTCCAGCCTCACCTAGGGGGATAAGGAGGTTTACTATATTTGGTCAGTCTCAGTGTGTGTAATTGTTTCTTTGTATTTCTTTGTATTTGCATTTGGCTAGGGTTTTCTTCCTGTATATTTGTCTATGAGTGTGTGTGTGTGTGTGTGTGTGTGTGTGTGTATGTGTATGTACGTGTATGTGTGTGTGTGTGTATGTGTGCGTTTGAGTACCCGCTACATGAGAATATATAGCTATATAAAGAGCGAGAGAGAGGAAAAAGGGGATACGCTAAACGCTACGACTATCACACACACTTTTGGACTTAACTCATTACAATATCGTGTTGGAGCAGGCTAAGACTTAACCTACCCTTAAGGGGTAGGTTCACTTTTTGGCCGATGTTTGCATGTATTCATTATTTTGCTAGTTTCCACCCTAGACCTCCATCAAATATAAAAAAAAACATCCATCCCCCTTCTATATTCATTTGTACATTTTTCGGTAGAAAAATTTCCCGGCCGAAGGCCGGTTCTTCTAACATTACAGGCTCACTATCGTTCGCCAGGGAAATAATCGACACCTAAATAGCACGAAAGGTCTAAATATTGACGAAGACATGGGGCGAAAGGTCTTAAAATCGACTAACTAATGGGCCAAACATCTTAACATCTGAAAACCAATGGGCCTAAACATGAGGGAGAAAGTGGTCCAGAAAACCGGCCCATTCCCCCTTAAATACGGCCGATTGGAACAATTTAAGTATATAATTGTCGGCTCAACAGTCCACAGAGCAAATAGAAAAACAAAGGCGAAAACAAATAATGATATGTATATACCGGATATAAATAATGATATGTATATACCGGATATAAATAATGATATGTATATACCGGATATAAATAATGATATGTATATACCGGATATAAATAATGATATGTATAATACCGGATATAAATAATGATATGTATATACCGGATATAAATAATGATATGTATATACCGGATATAAATAATGATATGTATATACCGGATATAAATAATGATATGTATATACCGGATATAAATAATGATATGTATATACCGGATATAAATAATGATATGTATATACCGGATATAAATAATGATATGTATATACCGGATATAAATAATGATATGTATATACCGGATATAAATAATGATATGTATATACCGGATATAAATAATGATATGTATATACCGGATATAAATAATGATATGTATATACCGGATATAAATAATGATATGTATAAACCGGATATAAATAATGATATGTATATACCGGATATAAATAATGATATGTATAAACCGGATATAAATAATGATATGTATATACCGGATATAAATAATGATATGTATAAACCGGATATAAATAATGATATGTATATACCGGATATAAATAATGATATGTATAATACCGGATATAAATAATGATATGTATATACCGGATATAAATAATGATATGTATATACCGGATATAAATAAGTAGTGGATTCCTGAAGCAGAACTGGCGCTTAACCCCTTCTGTACCGGTGCCGTCCTTTTAACTTTACTCTGGCTACCATTACACGATTTGATTCAGCTTCGAACTATCTCACTTAATGCCTTTGTACTACCACATATCCTTCTTAAACTGCATAAAATAGTTTAACAATAGCTATTATATAATTCAAAAGACCTCGCTGGTACAGAAGGGGCTAAGAAAAAACCTAAGATTATCTAATTATGATAAACAAACTACAACTACAATAACCACACAAACTACTGTACAAATACTCTTTCCAATCTGCTAACTATACACGAAAATCAACTGAATTCCTTATACAACAAATAAATTACAAAATTAGATTCCTTTGTAATCCACTACAATAATATAAATGTGTTTCTGGGCTTTACCTTAATACACAAACGAGTACAATGTAAACATTTGAACCCTTAAGGGGAGATGCTTGAGTATTCTGGACCCCCTTCTCCCTCATGCTTAGCCCCTTTAGTTTTCAGATTTTATAACGTTCGGCCCATTAGTTTGTCGACTGTAAGACCCTTTGCCCCATTCATTTGTCAGTATTAAGACTGTTCGTGCTATTTAGGTGTCGGTTCTTTTCCTAGCGAAGCCTGTAATTATGGAAGAATCGGGCCGGAAAAAATTTCTACCGAAAAATGTACAAATTAAGGATCTAATGGATGTTGTTTTAAATTTGATGGAGGTCTATGGAGGAAGCAAGAAAAATAATGAAGAAATGAAAAAAAATCGACCAAAAAGTGAACCATCCCCCCTTTATTGTAACAAATGATTCACATACAGTATTCTTCGATTTACCTCCTCAAAATCGAACCAATAAGCGATTAGAAAACTTTTTATGGGAACGGTTTTTCGTTCTTTTTTCACAATTAAGTGTTAATTTTTACAATGTAGTAAAATACATTTAAGTTATAAAGTGGAGGAGTCCATAAAATGTAATATATATTTAAAGCGTTAACTTCTAAGCTCAAGTTCATTACAACAAGAATATGTAACATAAATAAACCTAGTAGATACTTATAATGTTGTATGTCTTCCTTTCCATGCAATAAACCTAGTAGATACTTATAATGTTGTATGTCTTCCTTTCCATGCAATAAACCTAGTAGATACTTATAATGTTGTATGTCTTCCTTTCCATGCAATAAACCTAGTAGATACTTATAATGTTGTATGTCTTCCTTTCCATGCAATAAACCTAGTAGATACTTATAATGTTGTATGTCTTCCTTTCCATGCAATAAACCTAGTAGATACTTATAATGTTGTATGTCTTCCTTTCCATGCAATAAACCTAGTAGATACTTATAATGTTGTATGTCTTCCTTTCCATGCAATAAACCTAGTAGATACTTATAATGTTGTATGTCTTCCTTTCCATGCAATAAACCTAGTAGATACTTATAATGTTGTATGTCTTCCTTTCCATGCAATAAACCTAGTAGATACTTATAATGTTGTATGTCTTCCTTTCCATGCAATAAACCTAGTAGATACTTATAATGTTGTATGTCTTCCTTTCCATGCAATAAACCTAGTAGATACTTATAATGTTGTATGTCTTCCTTTCCATGCAATAAACCTAGTAGATACTTATAATGTTGTATGTCTTCCTTTCCATGCAATAAACCTAGTAGATACTTATAATGTTGTATGTCTTCCTTTCCATGCAATTACTTACTAAAATATTCATTACCAATAGGCTTTATGTCTCTCTATAACGGGTTGGAAATATTCAAAGAAATATTCCCCGAATTATCACTATGATGCCTTATAATATCAGGCAATTCGTTTAATTAAACAATAAATATATAGTATATATATATATGTATATACTGTATATATATATATATATATATATATATATATATATAATACTTAAGCTGTAAGGAAGCCCAAATGAAAGTTTGTATTACACAGTATGAAGTGAATATTTGAGTTGAAAGTCATTGGTGAAACTATATTATTTATTAATGTGTGTGTGTGTATGTGTGTGTGTTTGTATGTATGTGTGCGTGTGTATGTATGTGTGTGTGTATGCATGCGTGTGTATGTATGTATGTGTGTGTGTGTGTATGTATGTGTGTGTACGTGTATGTATGTATGTGTGTGTGTATGTATATTTGTGTATGTGTATGTGTGTGTGTGTATTAGTGTACGTAAGGTGATGCCTAGTAGGTGTTGTGGTGTGGTGAACAGTGTCTCAGCTGTCACTCAGGAAGGTAACACGACACTCACTTAAATGATGCCTTACCTCTCTAAGCACACACAAACATACACGGACCACACACACACAAACACAAACATGGACAAACACACACGATACACGTCAACACGGACTAAAATAAACACACACACAGAAACACACATACACACACACATAGGTTTCATAGAATCCATTACGCAATCATGGTTGGTAATTGGATAACAACAGAGATTTAATTAAGACCACAATATGTGTAGAAACCTCTCCAAATAGTATGGTTTGCTGTAACTGAAAGTAACAACTTAATATTTCCGTTACACATACACACACACACACATTTATATATATACTGTATATACAGGGTGTTCAGAAAACATGTGTACAAAATGAAATGGGTGATATGGGAACACAGAATTAAACATTTTGTAATCCATGGAGGTATGTCCATAAATGCTTCCTTGCGGTGCTACAGGGAAGATAGTTTCAACGTAATTTCCCTAAATTTGTACCCTAACTTCTCTGTGAGTAATCCGTTTACATACAAACATGGTAATTTAATGTACACACCAGTATGTACTTCACTGCATATGTGAGTACACTGCAAAAACAAAAGTACATTTGAAACTGAAGTGAAGATTAACAATCATTAACAATCATTCAGAATCGTTTAGTAAACGAAGCAGTTTCATTTCGGCACCATGAAGTGGTTGTTTAGTAGTCGACAAGGTAATGTGCTGGTCTTCACCTACACTCTCCTCTTAGTCTTGAGGTAAGCTCCATACGTGTAACATGGAGGGCTTCACGTTTGCTGAATTGGCTGATATGCACCTTGTGTATGGTGCTGCTGGAGGAAATGCCAGAAATAATGTGAGGATGTACCAGAAGCGTTTCCCAAACAGACGCTTGCCAAACCATCAGACATTTTCCTCATTTCACAGGCGACTGCGTGAAAGGGGAACATTCACTGCCAACGTGCATGACAATGGTCGCCCTAGGCGTGTGCGAACACCAGAATTGGAAGAAGAGGTAATAAGGATGTTCACAATTCGGCCACATGCAAGTACGTGAGGTGTTGGACATGCTCTCGGAGTATCTCATACGCTGGTTTGGGAAGAGTTACGTGACGAACAGCTACATCCATATCATCTACAAAGAGTCCACGCATTGCTCCCTCGAGATTATCCCGTATGTGTAGAATTCGCACAGTGTTACTTGCAGCAGACAGCGCTCCAACCTGATTTTCCCTCGAGTGTGCTGATGTCTGATGAAGCCTCCTTCGCCCGTGACGGTGTGTTCAATATGCACAATGCTCATGTCTGGGCAGCAGCAAATCCACACGCTTCACACGAGCATGGGCATCAGGTGCGGTTCAGCGTTAATGTTTGGGCGGGCATCATTCATGATAAGCTGATTGGTCCGTACATTCTGCCTCCACGTCTCAACGGGAACATTTATCGGATTTTCCTTGAGGAAATGCTGCCCCAACTGCTGGAAGATGTTCCTTTGGCCATCCACAGACGAATGTGGTTTCAACACGATGGAGCTCCACCACATTTTGGCAACGTGGTGCGGGAGTATTTAAATGCAACGTTTCCGAACCGATGGATTGGCCGTGGTGGTCATGTTGCCTGGCCACCAAGATCCCCTGATTTGACATCCATTGATTTCTTCCTATGGGGACGCATGAAGAGCCTTGTGTATGAGACACCCGTTGAATCAGAACAAGACCTCGTTGCAAGAATTGTTGACGCCGCTGGAAGAATTGCGGAGGAGCCAGCAATCTTTGAACGTGTACATGAATCAATGCTACGGCGCTGCCATGCATGCATACGCGCTGGTGGTCGTACCTTTGAGCAGTTTCTGTAAATTGAAATGTCATGTTGCATTGTTTTGCAGCTCTTAAACAGTTTGGAGTATTTTGTGCATGTTCTTTTCAATTTTAGTTTTGTACTGTGTTTGCAAAGATATTGCAATTCATGAACAATTACTGTACACTACCTTTAAATTACCATGTTGGCATATCAAAGTTATTAATGTAATAAATGAATTACGTTGAAGCCCACCATACAGTATTATTTCGTTGCCTACTACTAATGGATCACTTCTTGGTACTGACATATGACATCTTCATTCAGTAAACAGTTCTGACTGATGATTAATGATTGTTAATCTTCTCTTCAATTTAATGTTCTTTTGTTTTTGCAGTGTACTGACATTAATAAAGTAATGTTCATACTGTTGTGTACATTAAATTACCATGTTTGTATGTAAACGGATTACTCACAGTGAAGTTAGGGTACAAATTTAGGGAAATTACGTTGAAACTGTCTACCCTGTAGCACCACAAGGAAGCATTTATGGACATACCTCCATGGAGTACAAAATGTTTAATTCTGTGTTCCCTATCACCCATTTCATTTTGTACACATGTTTTCTGAACACCCTGTATACATATATATATATATATATATATATATATATATATAAATTATATATATATATATATATATATATATATATATATATATATATATATATATATATATATATATATATATATAAAAGAGATATATAGTGCAGAGAAACAAACTTTGTGGGCCCAATATAAATGGTCTGTGGCTCAAGATATAGTTTGTGGGCCCAATATAAATGGTCTGTGGCTCAAGATATAGTTTATGGGCCCAATATAAATGGTCTGTGGCTCAAGATATAGTTTGTGGGCCCAATATAAATGGTCTGTGGCTCAAGATATAGTTTTATGGGCCCAATATAAATGGTCTGTGGCTCAAGATATAGTTTGTGGGCCCAATATAAATGGTCTGTGGCTCAAGATATAGTTTGTGGGCCCAATATAAATGGTCTGTGGCTCAAGATATAGTTTTAGATATGCTTGATGCCAAATACAAAATGCACATAAAAGACTGAGCTCATGTATGCTGCGTATTGTTGCGAAAATTGAAAGGTTTGTGGCTCAAGATGTCTTATTAGACGTTCTTTATGCCAAATCAGGAATGCAATTATTATACAACAAAGCTCAACTTATGCTGGTTGTACATAAACATTTAAAACATTTATTCATGCAAAATGCTTAATAAAGTTTAGAAGGTATGCTGCACTTTGTTGCAGGTAATTAAAAAGATTTGTGACTCAAGATGTCTTCGTTCTTTATGTAAATAAAGGATTGAAGCTCAACTATGCGGAGTCTACTTAAAAAGGATAAAACATTTATTCATGCCATATGCTTAATCATTTATAAAAACAAAATGTCAAGAAAATGGACAATATATGTTAAAAATATGCCAATAAGATATTTGCAAAGACAATAGGAAGAAATATGTTAAAATTATGCCAAATGCATTTCTCCACTGTCTTGGATCCTCAGTGGCTAGTGTTTACTATGCGGTGTCTAAGGCACCTTTTTTCTTTGCATATATATATATATATATATATATATATATATATATATATATATATATATATATATATATATATAATATATATATATATATGTATATATATATATTGAGTATATATCACAAATACACGTGAGCCACTAAATGTTTCTAATCTCTCAGTTGAGTGTCTTTTAGACTGCCGTTGGTGTAGTCGGCTATCGTCCTGACGGTCGGCGGTTCGAACCCCACTGAGAGATTAGAAACATATATATATATATATATATATATATATATATATTATATATATTCACTTATCTCTCTCTCTCTCTCTCTCTCTCTCTCTCTCTCTCCCTCTCATCCTAAAACCAATAATCCCGCCGTAAAACAAACATAGGTCAGCCCAAGCCGCCTGTATCCCCCGCATCTTAATGACCTATTCTCCCATATCTGACCTCATTTGCCCCCGTCCCGCGAGGATTGACCCCCTAATGCCGAGTACTGGGGGGTTGAGCCTTTGAGAGGGGGGTAGTAGTTATCGGGTTTATCCTATTGTCTGTGTGTGCGTCCATTGGCTACTATTGGTTTTCTCTAATTTCCCCCCCCCCTCTCTCTCTTTGTCTATGCCTGTATATGTATGTCACAGAGAGAGAGAGAGAGAGAGAGAGAGAGCAGAACAATGTATCTGCATTATGCTACTATAGCATCCATCAAAATTACAAAAACAAACCATAGTAAAGCCGGTATCACACGAGACCTTTTATAGTCAACATTCGATGATCAACATTTGTCTGGCAACATTTCTGGAATATTTTGCACTGGTATCGGAAACTAGACTTATGGTAAACTAATTTAGGTTACCGAAAGATTCTAAATGTTGACCTCATAAGCTGCCAGACCAGTGTTGAGACTAAATGATGAGGGAAAAATTGCTCGTGTGATACCGGCTTGACCCACATCTCGTTACACACATCGAGACCAAAGAAAGGTACAATGGCACACCGGTAAACAAATCAAGGGCATAAAGAAGGTATACAAAAACACATTGGGTATACTGATGGTGATTTAAGAACATAAGAACATTAGAAAATGGGAGTCTGCAGAAAGCCGCTTGGCCCTCACAAGGCAGATCCCTCTCACACCCGACCCGTGTCGTCCATATGTCTATCTAATTTTATCTTGAAGCTCTCTTTTACCTTGCCATCCTTGTATACACATTGTTTATTACCACCAATATACTTTTAAATGGGTAGATTACTGTAGGCACATTAGATACCTTTAAAAAAAAAAAAAAAAAAAAAAAAAAAAAAAAAACATACATTACTGTAGATCCCCCTTCTGTCCCGGCCGAAGGCCGGTTCTTCCAAAATTACAGGCTCGCTATCGTTCGACAAACTAATGGGGCAAACATCTTAAAATCTGAAGACTAATGAGGAATAAAGGGGACCAGAAAAATGACCCACGACTCATCTCCCCTTAATATAAAATCAAATCTGCTACACACGCGTTGTCTAGAGAGATACCGGGGAAAAGTATCATGTGATATCCCTTCAAGAGAAGAGGGTTGTTTTTCTGGTCTCCTTCTTCCTCATGTTTAGCCCTATTAGTTTTCAGATTATAAGATATTCGGCCCATTAGTTTGGCGATATTAAGACCTTTCACCCCATTTCTTCGTCAATATTAAGACTTTTCGTGTCATTTAGGTGTCGATTATTTTCCTAGCGAGCTATAGCGAGCCTGTAATTTAAGAGGCACCGGCCTTCAGCTGGGAACATTTTCTATCGAAAAATGTACAAATATATCTTGAAGGAGGGACTTGGGGTGTTTTTTTAAGCTTGATGGAGGTCTATGGAGGAAACTAAAACTATGATAAAAAGATGCATAAATGGAAAAATAAATACGCCCATTCCCCCCTTAATAACATTGCCAGGAAAAGTTGTCGAAACAAATGCCTGTATGACTCTACTTGGAGGGAGACTGATTGATGGGGTGAGGGTCATGTCACGTGGTCAGGAAGCCATGGGGTCAGGCGGGTCAGGGTTCAACCAAGGTCACACCACAGCCACACCACAACCTCCAAGTGAGAAGAATGGGTAATCTGTGATGCGAAGGGACAATCATTCCACGGTTCAATAACATGATGCAAATATGAGAATGGATAAACTGTGATGTAAAAGTGCAATTATTATTCCAGGGTTCCAAAAGATGACGCAAATAGAAGATTGGATAAACTGTGGTGTAAAAGTACAATTATTCTATGGTTCAATAAGATGATGCAAATATATGAATGGATAAACTAATGCGAAAGGTCATATATTCCACGGTTCAATATGCAAATAGAAGAATGGGTGAGCTAAAATGCGAAAGGATAATTACTTCACGGTTCAAAGAAGATGATCCAAAAACACGAGGGAATTCCCCACCAACTCTACCAATAGATCTAAACCAGTGCCAATATAAAAATGGGCCCTGCAGAGTGCTAACCGTGCATCAATCCTTGAACCACAGTCATGGACTTGCCAGACATGATGGCAAACGGCCAGATGGGATGACCATCTTCCCTTACAAGAATGGCCGGTGCCTCGTGTGGGATGCCACATGTGTTGATACTTTATCAATAACCAACATCACCAAAAGCGCCAACGAAGCAGGTGAAGCCGCCCGGATAGCAGAAAGTAGAAAGCGAGAAAAATATCAAGACCTCGCCAGAAGTCATCAGTTCGAGCCTCTGGCGTTCGAAACTTCAGGAGTCTTCGGCCCTACCACCCACAATATGGTGAATAAAATAGGCCGCAAAATCAGAGAAGTTTCAGGACACCCCCGGGAAACCCCCTGGCTCAAGCAAAGACTAGGGATGGCTATCCTCCGGGGCAATGCCACCAGCGTCATGAGCTCAGTCAAATCTTGGCTCAGTACGACCTGGCCATGCCACTGTGTGAGGCCCGAGTAGGAGTGGTGTATCCGTAGTCTTTCCACGGTAGGGTATAAAACTAAACATTATTTGTAATTTACATGTTTCATGTACATAAATGTAAGGAGATGTGTTGGATGGTTGAAGGCCACAGTTGCTCGCGCATTGTGGCTAGCAACACGTATTATGAAAAACATCTATCTATCTATCTATTGCCTGACGCCGTGATCCCCGAAGGGGTAGCCACGAACGAAACGCCCCATGCACCTCTGTCCCCAATCAGTCGATGCCCCTCCTCCCAACCAGTACCGCCTTCATTCATATACTTCATCACTCCATCCTTCCACCTCTCTCTCAGTTTACCTCTCCCTCTCTGTCCTTCCACCTCGCTCTCGTACACTCTCTTAGTCATTATCTCGCTTCCCATATGTTCGCTATGGCCGAACCATCTCGAAGTGTTCCTTTTCACACTTTCCAGCACATCTACGCTGTAAAAAGAGGGTGTTTTTGGAAAAACACAAAAAATGCGTTTGTTTGTTACACTTCTAAAACACATTTTGGCATTGTTATATAAACGTGTATTTCCTTAAAAAACAAAACAAGTGTTTTTGTATAAACACAAACATGTGCTTAATGGTTTGTTACACTTATAAAACGGATTTAGGCGTTTATAAATGAAACACGTGTTCTATTCTAAACACCTTATGTTTTCTTGTAAACACTTGTAGTCGTTATAAAAGTAAAGATATTAATTATCTATGTTGTTTTAAATGGATAATAACATCCACATGAAATCATAGTTTTAATATATCCACGAATTTTGCATCTAATTATATTTTCTCGTTCACAGTATGACAAAACAAGAAAACGTTTACAAAAACACACGAAACTTCAGATTGTTTTATTTTTAAACACAACATGTTTTAATATAAACATATATGTATTAAATGCAACGCGCCAAAAACGTATAATGTTTCTCAAAACACCGTTTTTGTGTTTTTTATAAACAATTTTTTTTTAATGTGTACCTCCACACCACAGTGACCACACCTCCCTCTTACTTCCTCATTCGTCTGTCTATCCCTCCATGTAACTCCACACGCAATTCTTAAGTAACTCATTTCCACCCCTCTCACTCTTGATCTGAGTCTCTCCACCAACGTCCATTCTTCGCTTCCGCTTCCGTAAGTCAGTGTCGGGATTACCACATTGTCATGCAAGGACGTCTTCACTTCCATGCTGACCACCCCATTTCTTGTTACTGCATATAGCGTTCCTACAACTCTCTTCCCCTGTTGCACCCTTTCCCGCACTTCTTCTTCTATACTCCCATCTTTACTTAACACATTGCCCAGATACTTAAATGAGCTGACAATCTCCATAGCCTGATCTTTCAACTTCCCCACACTCTGTAGCTTCACCCCTTTCGAAGACCATAACCTTGCTCTTCTCCACATTTACCTTCAGATTCCGTTTTTCGCACACTGTTCCAAACATATTTACCAGACCCTGCAACTCCCATTCATTATTGCTCAACAGAACTGTATCATCAGCAAACAGCAGTACAGGTAGCTTCCACTCGTTTCCCTCCCTTATCAGTGATACACCAATATCCACTGCTCTTCCTTGTATTTCTTTCATGACTCCATCCATATATACAGTAAACAACCACGGGGACATCACACACCCCTGTTTCAACCCAACATTCAGATCAAAGAACTCGCTCTGCCATCTTTGCACCCTCATACATGCTCTTCACTGCTTTCAGCAATTTGCCATCTACTCTGTATATTCTAAGTACTTTCCACATACTTTCGCTATCCACTTTGTCATAAGCTTTCTCCAAGTCCATCAAGGCAACATACAGCTTTTGTTGCTTCTCCAGATATTTCTGCACAACACATTTCAGGGTAAAAATCTGATCTACACATCCTCTTCCCTTCCTAAACCCACCCTGCTTGTCACCTATCCATTTATCTGTTCTCGCTCTCACTCTCTTAATCAATACCCTACTGTACACCTTCCCTACTACGCTTAGAAGATATCATATAATTTGCTTTCTCTCACTTCACTCACTCACCCCCACAATTTTCTGGATGATAACAGGTTTCTCACAATACGGAGACGGAGATGTTAAATAATATATATATATATATATATATATATATATATATATATATATATATACAGTATATATACTGTATATTTAAATATATATATATAGAGAGAGAGAGAGAGAGAGAGAGAGAGAGTACTAACCTTAATTTCGACCCATTTTTGTCAATTTTAAGACTGTTCAGGCCATTTATAGGTGTCGATTTTTTCCTGGCGAGCGATAGCGAACCTATAATTTAAGGTCAACCGGCCGGTACATTTTTCGTACAAATTTATCTTGAAAGGGGGTCTAGGGGGTGTTATCTTAAGTTTGATGGAAGTCTAGGGAACAAACTAAAAACCTCCCCTTACCATAACTACATTAGTTAAGGGGAGATGTTGCATATAATTATGTGTTTATGTATTATCTTAGTTATATTTTTTATATATTATTATTATTTTTACATTTTTGTATTCCTCCCTAAACCTCCATCAAACATTTTGTTCAAATAATTACGAAACTGTATAAAATCGTCTGATGATAGCCAAAATAAACTGTCGAAATCCGTCATAATCTTGAGAGGGATACTATTTAAATATGCATCATTAACAAAAGGAAGCAATGTAAAGAAGTCGTCCAAAAATAAAAGAAGCCAACATATCCTACACCTGTCAAACACGAAATATAAATAAAAGAAGCCAACATATCCTACACCTGTCAAACACGAAATATAAATAAAAGAAGCCAACATATCCTACACCTGTCAAACACGAAATATAAATAAAAGAAGCCAACATATCCTACACCTGTCAAACACGAAATATAAATAAAAGAAGCCAACATATCCTACACCTGTCAAACACGAAATATAAATAAAAGAAGCCAACATATCCTACACCTGTCAAACACGAAATATAAATAAAAGAAGCCAACATATCCTACACCTGTCAAACACGAAATATAAATAAAAGAAGCCAACATATCCTACACCTGTCAAACACGAAATATAAATAAAAGAAGCCAACATATCCTACACCTGTCAAACACGAAATATAAATAAAAGAAGCCAACATATCCTACACCTGTCAAACACGAAATATAAATAAAAGAAGCCAACATATCCTACACCTGTCAAACACGAAATATAAATAAAAGAAGCCAACATATCCTACACCTGTCAAACACGAAATATAAATCATACGACATGTCATATATTTCGACCAAGGGACCATTAAGGGACCTAAAGCCTGTTTTGTTAAGCTAGCGATAAATTGACTCATCCCCATTTTAAACGAGGATTTTAGTTTGCTCCCTAGACATCTAACAAGCTTTAAAAAAACATCCCCAAGATCCCCTTCAAGATAAATTTGTACATTTTTCGGTAGAAAAATTTCCTGGCCGAAGGCCAGTTCCTCTTAAATTACAGGCTCGCTTTCGCTCGCCAGGAAAAAATCAACACCTAAATGGGACGAAAGGTCTTTATATTGAAGAAATGATACGAAAGTTCTTAAAATCGACAAATTAATGAATGGGGCGAACATCTTAAAATCTCAAAACTAATGGGGCTAAACATGAGGGAAAAGGGAGTCCATAAATACGACATAACGTCCCCTTAAGCCGCAATTTTCCTTCCAATGCAAAGTTACTCCCCACTGTGTACCTAATTTAAGCGTAATATTGCCCACCACATCCTTCCGCCCAGGGGATGCCAAAAACTATCAACACGCAGAAACATGGAAAAACAAGAGGTCCTTTTTGTGGCTCAGTTTCTACAGGAATAGTAATTACCTATGCCGTGGTCTCATTATACCTGCCGTGGCCCAAAGCTACCGGTTCCTAGGTCATTTACGTCCCATCCTGGTTTTTCAGGGTCAAAATAATTTATTCGCGATGACGAGTTCATACTATTTTACGTAAGAAATCAACAGGCGTTTTACTTCTGATTTGAAAAAGCTCCTGGATTCCAAGGGGGTAAATAATTATATCAATTACGCTTTTAGATTCGATGCAAACTTAATCATATTTTGGCTACCCCATGACGATTTCCATAAGTCCCATTGGCTTGTTAAATCTATAATGATAACATGTTACGTAATGCTATGTTATGATTGAAATAACCATTTTAAACCAAAACAGCATTATTTATTAATCAGCAAGAAGAGTAATTATTCATGCAGTGGTCTCATTGTTTACTTTGTAAGGGTCATTTGCCTCCTCTTCTTGCCTTTCACACTCAAAAATTATTCCTTGAAGAGCCCCGGTATTAGTTTTTGCATAGTTATTGTCAGACTTTTCATTTCTTCAGTCTCAGTTACCCCTTTTTAATCGGCCGATAACTCTATTACATGCTAGCTACCCCAAAAGTTTAATTTTCTTTTCTTATTTAGGATGCACCCCTAAAACCAAAAGGAAGAAATCACTAAATAAACCTTCTTATATTTGCAACATACTTTATTTTGCGTTTGTTACTGGTGGAACACTTCGATAGGCTCCGGTGGATTTTTGTCGTCAATAATGATACTCGGTGATAATAATGGAAACATCCCTTTTAACCCAAGAACACCATTATCATCCTATCTGGAGGAGTAGCACCCTAATTACACATGGGGGTCATTATAAGCATATTATACAACAGGTAGCTAGGTAATTTGCCTCACCCTCCTCGCTTTTCATACTCTAGCTTATTCCACGACATATTACTTTGTTTGAACTTTTTTCTGATTTTCATTATTTGTTTAGGGTAGAAAAGATCCCAAGGAACAAGGAGCTAATAATGACCTCATGCTTAGCCTTATTCCTCATGCTTAGCCACATTAGTTTTGAGATTTTAAGCCATTCGCTCCATTAGTTTGGCGATCGTAAGACCTTTCATGTCATTTAGGTGTCGAATTTTTCCTGACGAGCGATAGCAAACCTGCAGTTTAGGAGGAACCGGCCTTTGGCTGGGGCCTTTTCTAACGAAAATGCACATATTTACCTTGAAGGGGGTTCTTGGGGGTATTATTTCAAGCTTGATAGAGGCTAGGGACAACAAAATAATATTAAATAATTAAATAAATTCATAAATATATAAAATCTCCCCTTAATTAACCTTTTGATGATGATATACTTTCTAATCTACAGTACCTCGTTCCGGCGTAGGGATGTGGCGACCCCACCGCCCGTCACTTTGTGGCGCAAATAGCCCCTGGAGGTTGGGACCGGGAATTCTACCTCCAGAACTGTTAGAAGGAGGCTGAAGGCACCAGCCGAACAAGGCGGTACTCCCGGGGGAGTGCTAGGTGGTTGATTAGGACAGCTGGAACTCCTGTTTCACCACCTGGCCTCCCTAGCTGATCCTTTCTGTGCCTAATCAACATTGGGGGCAAACAAAGCCTGCCCTCCTAAACACCATATATTCCTATCAACACTTTATACTACAAACACCTTACATACTACACTAGCTTTGAAAAAAAAAAAAAAAAAAAAACAATTCACAACCCGCCTCGGAGTCCCCAAGGGGCGAGACCAGAAATTCCCCTGTTGGTCTGTCCCCTGGAAATGACTCGCCAAAATACTTTGGACCACCTCCTACTCTTACTAACAAATTCTGCAACATTCGCGGCCTTTCCTCTAACTTCCACTCTGTGGAACACCACCTCTCCTCTGGTAACCCTGATCTTCTCTTTCTCACCGAAACTCAGTTGTCTGGGACTACTGACAGCACACCTTTCTCTGTATCCTCCTACTATCTCTATCTTCAGTTTCAAGCCAAAGGTGGATGTTTTTTTTTCTATGTGAGTGAGGGAGACAAAAGGCAGAACTGCCTGTAGCGAGTGCCTCCCTCAGAGTTCAAAAAGTGACAGGGCCAAAATCAAGGGACGTTCGAGCCAAAATGCCTGGAAACACGGAGTTTGAAGCAACTTAAGTCATAGAAAGGGGGAAAGACTGATTCTGGGAGAGAGTTCCAGAGCTCAGCAGTTGAATAGAAGAAAGACTGAGAGTAACGTTTCACTCTTGGGTTGGAGAGATGCACAGAGTAGGGGTGGGATTGTGTTGCAAGATGGGTACTACGTACCCTATGTAGAGGAGGTGGTATACCCTGGGAAAGCTCTGAGGAACATTGATTATTGTAGTAGCGATAGAATAGTGAGAGAGATGCAACATTGCGGCAAAGAGAGAGAGATTGCAGAGAGTTGGTGAGTGGACGGGAGTAAATGATACATGATACGAAAGGCTTTCCTTTCAACTTTGTCTAGGAGTGCGGTGTGAGAGGATCCTCTTCACACATGTGAACAATACTCAATACAAGGACGCACTGTGCCCCTGTACAGAGTAAGAAGCTGTGCAGGGGTAAAGAACCCCTTGAGGCGGTTGAGCACACCCAGCTTCTGGGAGTCTGCCTTAGCAAGACTGGTAATATGGTCCTTCCAAGTGAGAGCAGAAGAAAAAGAGACACCAAGAATATTGAGAGAAGATGAAGGATTGATTTTTGTATTGTTGAAGTGTAAGGGATAGTCATCTGGGAGTTCCGGATGGGTAGTAAGATGAAGAAACTGGGTTTTGGAAGCATTAAAAGCAACAAGGTTTTCTCTGCCCCAGTTGGAAATAGTAGTTAGATCAGAAGATAAGTGTTCTATGGCTTAATCACGTTTGTTTTTGAGGGATTGCTGGCTGGGGCGTTCTGGGAAACTAATTGAATAGTGTAAGGTAGAGTAGTCTGCGTATGAATGCATGGGACTGGAGGTACAGTTGAGAAGATAATTTATGAAAATTAGAAAGAGAATGGGAGATAGGACAGAGCCCTGAGGAACAAGGAGTTAATAGGATGAGGAAGTGAGCGATGGCCGTCTACAACTGCAGCTATGGAACGGCCGGAAAAGAAATTGGAGACAAAGGCACAGATGGAGGGATAGAACCCGAAGGAGGGTAGTTTAGACATTAAAGATTTGTGCCAGACACTATCGAAGGCATTCGATATGTCTAGTGGAATAGAAAAGGAGGATAACCAAGAGTTAGTAAGATATGAAATAAGATCACCAGTAGAGCAACCCTTAAGGAAGCCATACAGGTGATCTGAGAGTAGATTGTGAGAAGAGAAATGCTTAAGACATTTGGAAGCAAGAATAGTTTCAAAAACTTTAGAGATGCAAGAGATGAGAGCAATTGGACAGGAGGGTCTGTACGCAGCCGGATACCTTACCCCAGGCCCCGCCCACTGCCGAAAATGTACAAATATTATATTATATTAACCTAACTTAACCTAACCTACCCTAACCTAACCTAACCTAACCTAACCTAACCTAACCTAACCCTAATATAATATAATATAACATAACACAAATAACAAAATAAAAATATAAAAATATACTAAACTTCGAGTGGGATCGAACACTGGATATCTGAATGCCAGGCGGGAGCTCTAGTGACTGTACTACAGAGCGAGCTGGCAGGAACGGTTTGAAGGGTTTATTTAAACGCGGGGAATGGGGGGCGGGGCCAAGGGAGGCTTACATTTTCGCGCATGAGTAGAGGGTAAGGTATCCGGCTGCGTACATCCCTTCCCAATTGGACGATAGTTGGAGGGTTGAGAGCGGCTACCCTTCTTTGGGACAGGTTGAATGAGAGCAAACTTCCAGCAGGAAGGGAAGACGTTAGAGGAGAGACAGAGACGAAAGAGTTTGCCTAGGCAGGGAGTCAGCACGGAAGCACAGTTTTTTAGTACAACAGGGGGAACACCGTCCGTCCGGACCGTACGCCTTCTTAGTATTAAGCCCAGAGAGGGTAGAAAATACATCTTTAGAAGAGATTAGGATATTAGGCATAAGTAGGAGAGACGGGGGTGGAGAGGGAGGAATAGCACCGGAATCATCCAAGGTTGAGTTTCTAGCGAAAGTTTGAGCGAAGAGTTCAGCTTTGTCAGAGGAAGAAGTGATGCTTGTGCCATCAGAGGGGAAAAGGGGAGGGAAAGATAAGGAAGAAAAATTGTTGGAGTGGTTTTTGGCTTGATGCCAGAAAGCTTTGAAAGACCTAGAGTTGGATAGTTCAGGTTATGAACTGAATATTCCTGTTCACCATTTCTTTCAGACTACTATATATTTATTTATTAACACTATCTGGTCCGACGTAGTGGGGGTTATTATGATATTTTGTTTAATTATTATTGAGGATTTTGATTGTATTTACCATTTTCGAGTAATGTATTTAGCTTGTCCCCTAGGCTAACAAATAACGCTTTCACAGGCTTCCATTAAAAAAAAACCACAAAAAAAACACCTAAACCCCCTTCAAGCTAATAATGTAGATTTTTCGATAGAAAAATGTTCCGGCCGAAGTCAGATTTTTTCTAAGCGCTCTTCCGCTCCACCAGAAAAATAAAATCAACACCTATCAGAAAAATATAATCAACACCTGAATACGGTGAAGAGTCTAATTATCACCAAGCTAATAGGGTGAAACGTCTTAAAATTTCCAAACTAAGTGAGCAAAACCGGGAAGCCCAAAAATCCCCCCCTCGGCCCAAATATGGTTAATACTACTGCCGGATGTTTTTACTCAGCTTAGAGAAAACCCCCAAGGCATGAAAGGCGTAAAGACTACCTCAGTTAAGGTGTCCGGACAACCCAACCAATACACCATTTCCACCAGTAGCTTTCAACCAGTGCCACCTCAACCAATACTGTTATGTCAGGTCAGGTCAGGGCAAGCTAGGTTAGCACTATATATTGGTACTTACTTGGTTGGCACGGGTTGGAATCTACTGGTTAAGGGGAGGCAGACCGTTTGTTTGGTCTATTAATTCATTTATTAATATTTTTGTTTTTTAGTTTCCTCCCTAGACCTCCATCAAGCTTAGAAAAACACCCCCTAGACCCCCCTTCAAGATAAATTTGTACATTTTTCGGTAGAAAAATTTCCCGGTCGAAGGCCGATTCCTCTTAAAATTGCAGGCTCGCCATCGCTCGCCAGGAAATAATCGACACCTAAATGGCACGAAAGGTTTTAATATTGACAACAAAATGGGACGAAAGGTGTTAAAATCGCCAAACTAATGGGCCGGTATGGTTATGGTCTTCTGTCATCCGTCAATCGTCGTCCATCATCCCATCCCCAACACCAGTTTCACAAATTCACTCAAATACCCTTCAACTCCATTATTACTTCACATTGGTAAGAAAAATACCATTTGGGTGTTTATTATGGCAACGTTTTGCTTTACAGCGTCTTCAGGTGGTTTTTTTTTTACCATTCCGCCAGTTTCTACTCTGTTTCGGAAGGGAATGGAGTTCTTGAAAAGAGGCTATAGTCCTGACGCAATTATTGACTTACAGTGAGCTGGCTTAATAATCCAAAAGGGTTGAGCGACTCTGAAGACCTATTTTTCTCTAACTAACTAAATTATTTCCATCTCATTCACGGTATGCCTCTCACAGAATGAAGTGGAAGGGCACTGTTGAGTTAGACTTGAACACCTAATTCTCACAGTGTACGGTTGAGCTAATATATCATGTCTCAGCTGTCATTACGTTTGGCTCGCTCTGTGCTGTATTTATGACTGTCATCTGTTGAATACGGTGGGTAAGTGTGGGAACATGTTTGTATATCTCACTCAAAATGAAGACCGCATGTTAAGATATTGCTGATATTTTTTATTGATAAAAATATACTTGGTGCCCAGCAATCACTTATTTCGTCGACTGTGCAGGGAGAGCTAAAACACACACACAATTCTTAAGTTAAGCTAAAATTCCCAGACAGGTGCTTGTGAATTAAGCTACGCGCCCGCAAAACCACCACCGCATTACGCCTGCTGATTGTCGAGATTTACGCGACAATTTGGCGGTGGTACGTGGAAATACGCAAAACCCCCGCGTCAGTCTCCGCGGGTGTAGCGACGCCAATTTATGTGGCTATTACCGGACCAACACTTTTAATGAGGCGGCGATGACAACTCTCTCCCAGGGTTAAGTGAGATAGTTTTTGCCAATGTCTCTTGATCTTGGTTTATAGTATTTTTTATTTTTATCTTTATTAATGTATTTTTCCCTTGATGTGAATGAAGGAGACAAAAGGCAAAGCTGCCCGTAAAAAGTGTCTCCCCCAGAGGTGAAAGTGACAGAGAGCCAAAATCAAGGTACGTTAGAGTCAAAATGTCTGAACACACGGAGCTTGAAGCAGTTTAAGTCATAGGATGAGGGAAAGACAGATTGAGGGAAAGAGTTCCAAAGCTTGCTTGTTGAGTAGAAGAAAGACTGGGAAAATGTGTTCAATCTTGGGTTTGAGAGTTCGACAGAATAGAGGTGGGAGTGTATTGAAAGGCGGGTGCCCCTAACTCTCCGTAAGGGAGGGGGTATACACTGAGAGAGCTGTGAAAAACATCGATTATAATACTAGCGGTAGAAGAGTGAGAGAGATGCAACATTGCGGCGTGTAGAGAGAGAGCTTGTAGGGAATTAGTTAGAGGAAAGGAGTTGATAAGACGAAATGCGTTTGACTCAACCCTTTCGAGTATAATTAGTTTTACCTGCATTGGCATACGCAGGGCAGCGAATGGTACAAGTTGCAGGTATCAATCTGCTTTCTATAGCAGTGCTTCCTTTTCCAGCCTCTCTAGAAGTAGCTTTAACCCATTTAGTATACCGGTGAAGTCTTTTTCATTTGATTTCTAGTACATTTAGACGATTTTATGAAGCTCAGGAAGGATACATGATAGCTAAAAGGAATAAATGAGATAGTCTGCAGCCTTTCAATGTGCAGACATCCTTCCTAAGCTGAATACAATTTTCTAATAGTTGCCAGAATATAATGAAAAGACGTCACCGGTACAAAATAGGTTAATAATGCTAAGAGGGTTGTCCTGTTGCCTGCTTCATGGTACGGAAATTATGCCAAATACTAGAACAAGAAATACATAATTAATGTTGAGTACCACATGTGTTCATTGCTTTCATTGATTTCATTAATTAGGTATATTTATAAGTTAATTGGTGAGTTGGTGAAAACAAAAATGAATATATCCAGGTTCAGGAGTAATTCCTAGCAAGGCCTTCCTTTGTGATTAAGTGCCCCATCAATTAACCCCATCCATTCGTCTAATCATTAGGCTACCATAGAGCAGTTGGGAGTATGTACATGCTTAGATTAATATGTAGCATTCGAGAATGCATAATATATCGTAGGCTTGTGCATAAACCTTAAACTGTCTTGATAGCATAATGTTTAAGGGTACATCACACAGTCAGGAGTGCGAGCTTGAATCACTGGGAGTAGGGAAAAATTTGGACTCACGGTCCTATTCGCGGTGGAAATCGATGACTCCCAGTGATTCTAGCGACTCCCGTTAGACTCCCAGTGAGGCTCGGCCAGTCGCGGCTGGTTGGCCCTGTCCGAAAAATTGTTGGTCATGTTGAAAATTTGGGCCACGAGTCGGACCACTCTCACTAACTCACAGTGAGTCCTGGTGACTCGCGGTGACTCCCTTCTAGTCCCATGGACTCCCGTTGATTCGTAAATGATTCTAACATGATTCGCAAACAGTTTTTAGTTACTTGATATAGTCTATTCGCTGTAAGTTTAACACTCCACGAGCGGCTAGGTCGGTAACTTCTACTACCTGGCAAGCGGGTGGTTTTACCCTAAACGACCTTGATTCCGTGCTCTTTTTCATGCATAAACAAGAGTCAGAGCGTAATACAATTATGTATCCCTTAAAGGGCGTAAATTGAGCTTTCCAATGACACCAGAACCATCCTTCTACGACCACGCATTCTCTTGCAACGATCGTGCAAGACGAGTGCAAAATCCCTAAAATACGTTAATATCCTTACATAATTTCCTGTGTAGCGAGGGAGTGAGTGTGGATGTGTGTGGAGGGAACGTCAGTAGTCGCGCGGGACCCGTGCCGAGTGGTCATGAGCCGACCTACGCTCCTCTCATCGCTCGTCTCTCTCTCAGAGCCATTATTTCTCAAAAATTGCACACAGACTTAAGTCGGGCCCCGCCACTTAGTCCTTGGTTCTCTAGGCCGACATAAGTCGGGTCCCGCTAAACAAGGGTTAAGGGGAGGTGTGGCAGAGTGGTCTTACCACTGGACTGGTAATCCAATGGACCTGGGTTTGAATCCAAATATGTCAATGGGAAGATATTATTGGGATGGAATTTGTGATGTACCTAGTTTCAGTGCATTACCACAGCACACCGAAATGCCAAAAAAAAAAATGATTAAATAGCATTGTATGAATATCCCTATATTCAAAATATGTTACAGGGGGGCAATGCCTAGCGAGCTAATTGCTCAATAGGTGGCGTTCTGAGAGTGAGGGTCCGAGTGTGGGGGATGAGACTGTGAAGCGCAGAGGCGAAGCGGCTACAGAGATGGAGTTGCTTCGAGCCGGGGTGCTTCGTATGTCTCACTCGCTAGACTGGAACAAGACCTCACGGGCCTCACCGTGTTCAGCGGTGTAGTGTAAAGGCTCTCAGCCTATGCCCGAGAGGGAGTAGATGGAATATAGAAGAAAACAAAAAAATAGGCTAGAAATTATTACCTCTATCCTCTGTAACTCAAAATGGGCTAGAGCAAATTGACTGTAAATTTCCACATCTATTCCTTACCTGACTCTTCCCAAATGGTAGAAATATTAGCTCGATTACTCTTGTCGTTTTTAGACTCTGCCTAAATTACACCAGTGCGACAGGTGCCATAATAAGGTAGAGTCCACAAAGATTAACTCTGTATTATTTCCTCACCAGTGCGATAAGGTGAATAGCTAAAACTAGAGTCCCTAAATTTAGACTCTATTTAATTCATATCATCGAGACTCAGAATATTTCCTCAGTGCGAACAAGGGTTATTTCTCAGACAGAGTTTAGCATTTTTATTTTTATTTTGATCTAAGTTCTTATGAGAGTTCCTATATAGGCTATTGTGTGAGTAAATTCAAGAAAGATACAGCTAATATATTCCTAGTTCCATTGCGGATCCTCGCCCGTGTTCGGCATATTTATGTTTTAACTATTTATTCACGTATAGGTATTAGTATTGTTAACCTTAGCGAGTATATTAATAAAAAAAATCATAAATGTACGCAGTGTTATATTTTACCCTTTGTTTCTTCTGTGCATGTGTTGTGTGATTTTTACTTCTCCAGTAAAGTAGAACCTACCAAATCCAGTCTAAACCTGGTAAAAACCCTGGTATAACAATAATATTCTGATAAAAGTGACAAAGACTACATTTCCTTTTGTTTATTTGAAGATAAACTAATAGCTACCATTGGTGTTATGTTGATCACGTAACGTATCCAGAAATTACGGTAGAGACTTCTTTATACCCTTCCTAATCTGAATTAAAGCGTCCAATAATAGCTGGAAAACAGAAAGGAACTGCGAATTGGATCTTGTAAGGGTTAACAGTGTTAAGTGGAATTTTATACTATTTCTTTAAAACAGCCTTAACCCTTTGTATGAGGCCTTTCCTTGGCGTAATATAATATTCTAGTGTTAACCAAGTACAGGAAATCAAAGCATAAATTTACTAAAGCAATAGCTCGTACCCTTTACCACTTACATTTTTGTGGGTGAGGGAGGCAAAAGGCAGAACTGCCCGCAGCGAGTGCCTCTCCCATAGTTGAAAGAGTGACAGGGCCAAAATCAAGGGACGTTCGAGCCAACATGCCTGGACACACAGAGTTTGAAGAAATTTAAGTCATAGGAAGAGGGAAAGACTGATTCTGGGAGAGAGTTCCAGAACTCCGCTGTTGAATAGAAGAAAGTTTGAGAGTAACGTTTCACTCTTGGGTTGGAGAGTTGCACATAATAGGGGTGGGATTGTGTTGCAAGACGGGTACCACGTGCCCTACGTAGAGGAGGTGGTATAAACTAGGAACCCTTTAACCCTTCGAACCATTAGAAGTCTTTCCTAATCTGAACAAATTAATATAAAGTTAACCTAAACAAAATGAAAAATAAGACGCCAACCGTACACGAAGAGTTAAGTTAACCCTTTCAATAACACGAAGTTTGTTTCTATATTCTATTTTGGCTAACAGTAGACGATGATATACAGCTTTGGCTAACAGTAGACGATTATATACAGCTTTGGCTAACAGTAGACGATGATATACAGCTTTGGCTAACAGTACACGATTATATACAGCTTTGGCTAACAGTAGACGATTATATACAGCTTTGGCTAACAGTAGACGATTATATACAGCTTTGGCTAACAGTAGACGATTATATACAGCTTTGGCTAACAGTAGACGATTATATACAGCTTTGGCTAACAGTAGACGATTATATACAGCTTTGGCTAACAGTAGACAATTATATACAGCTTTGGCTAACAGTAGACGATTATATACAGCTTTGGCTAACAGTAGACAATTATATACAGCTTTGGCTAACAGTAGACGATTATATACAGCTTTGGCTAACAGTAGACGATTATATACAGCTTTGGCTAACAGTAGACGATTATATACAGCTTTGGCTAACAGTAGACGATTATATACAGCTTTGGCTAACAGTAGACGATTATATACAGCTTTGGCTAACAGTAGACGATGATATACAGCTTTGGCTAACAGTAGACGATGATATACAGCTTTGGCTAACAGTAGACGATTATATACAGCTTTGGCTAACAGTAGACGATTATATACAGCTTTGGCTAACAGTAGACGATTATATACAGCTTTGGCTAACAGTAGACGATTATATACAGCTTTGGCTAACAGTAGACGATTATATACAGCTTTGGCTAACAGTAGACGATTATATACAGCTTTGGCTAACAGTAGACGATTATATACAGCTTTGGCTAACAGTAGACGATTATATACAGCTTTGGCTAACAGTAGACAATTATATACAGCTTTGGCTAACAGTAGACGATTATATACAGCTTTGGCTAACAGTAGACGATTATATACAGCTTTGGCTAACAGTAGACGATTATATACAGCTTTGGCTAACAGTAGACGATTATATACAGCTTTGGCTAACAGTAGACGATTATATACAGCTTTGGCTAACAGTAGACGATTATATACAGCTTTGGCTAACAGTAGACGAATATATACAGCTTTGGCTAACAGTAGACGATTATATACAGCTTTGGCTAACAGTAGACGATTATATACAGCTTTGGCTAACAGTAGATGATTATATACAGCTTTGGAAGATCCTCTAGTAAAGAAAGAAGTAAAATCATGCATATCAATTCTCCATAAAATTTTAGGAGTGGTTTTTTTCTGGACCCCCTTCTCCCATATTTAGCCCCATTAGTGATGAGATTCTTAGACGTTTGAACCATTAGTTTGGTGATTTCAAGACCTTTTGCCCCATTTATTTGTCAATATTAAGACTTTTCGTACCATTTGGTTGTCATTTTTTTCCTGGCGAGCGATATCGAGCCTGTAATTATGAATGGAAATTTTTCTACCGGAAAATATATCGAATATATATCTTGGGGGTGTTTTTTGAAGCTTGATAAAGGTCTAGGGAGCAAACTAACATTACACACACATACACACACACACATACACACACGCACACATACACACACGCACACATACACACACACACATACACATGCAAAAGACATACACACACACTCTCTCTTCACACCCAAATAACCACAGTAACCTGGAAGCATGCACAGTTGCACACCCAGTAACCAAGCCATTATAACTCCAACTTTACAGGATCCCGTACTCGTCACCACTCGGGAAGGGGAGACTTGAACAAAAAAAATATCTCGGAAATTAACGAGTAAGATCCCAGCATACACATAAAACAAGCCAAGAGTTTAACCCCTTCAGTACGGTAATATAATGTGTGTTTGGGCTATCATTAACCCCTTCTTTACCGTCGGCGCCTTTTTAACTATATTCTGGCTACTATTAGACGCTTTTATTCAGTTTAAAAAGGGCCTCCAGCAATTAACAGGCTTCGAACTATCTCACTTAACCCTTTCTAGTATCTCAGATCCTTCTTAAAGTTTCACAAAATCGTCTAAGTATACCAAGGATAATATTTAAAAGAAGTCGTCGGTACAGAAAGGGTTAAGGAATGTTACCAAAATTATAACAAAGACCTCTAAATATGAGCAGAGGAAAATTGCTCTATCAATTAACCCGCTGACTCAAACAGGTATATCTTAAATTAAAACAAATCTTCCAATGATAACCCTATAGTAAACAAGGAAGAGGTAAGAGGTTAGTGGTTCGCTGGTGTAGTGACTAGCGTCTTGGACTTCCACCCAGAGGGCCCAGGATCGCGCCCACGCTCGGCGCATTAAAGATTTTTCACAAGCACTGAGTCATTACCGTCCCTCATGAACAAGGGGATGGGGTAGTAAAACAGGACCCCAATGGAAATACGCCTAATCGGTTTTATTGGGCTATCCTTAGCTGGCTTAGCATGCGCTAGCTTTAAGGGCAGATCTCCACTTGAGGGATTTTTTTCTTGACCCCTTTCTCCCTCATGTTTAGCCCCATTGCTTTTGATATTATAAAACGTTTGCCCCATTAGTTTAGCGATTTTAAAAACTTTCACCCCATATTAAGACCTTTCGTGCAATTCAGGTGTCGATTTTATCCTGGCGAGCGGTAGCGAGCCTGTAATTTAAGAGGAACCGGCCTTCGGCCAGGACATTTTTCTACCGAAAAATTTACAAATTTATCTTGAAAGGGACTCAAGGGGGTGTAATTTTAAGCTTGATGGAAGTCTAGGGAACAAACTAAATACCTCCCCTTAAGAACTATTATTATTATTATTATTATAGGTAGCGTCCCAGCCTGCACTGACAGTAACCGAGACATTAAGGAGGGATGGGCCGGTTTTCTGGACCACTTTCTCCCTCATGTTTAGCCCCATTAGTTTTCAGATGTTAAGATGCTTGCCCCATTAGTTAGTCGATTTTAAGACCTTTCGTCCAATTTCTTCGTCAATATTTAGACCTTTCGTGCTATTTAGGTGTCGATTTTTTCCCTGGCGAACGATAGTGAGCCTGTAATGTTGGAAGAACCGGCCTTCTTTCTACCGAAAAAATTACAAATTAATCTAGAAGGGGGATCTAATGGATTTTTCTTTTAATTTGATGGAGATCTAGAGAGGAAACTAGAAACATAACGAATACATGCAAAAATCGCCCAAAAAGTGAACCATCTCCCCTTAAATATAGCACCCACCGTAATCTGCCACAAATTAGCACTTGTCAGCACTTGGAGGAAATAAGCACCCCAGCCAGCTCTGTCACTCTGCCATTATGCTGGGGTGTCACACGACCTCATGTCCCGACAATTTTTACGGGCAATTATAGTCTGGCATCTTTAACATTTAACCCCTAGAGTACCAGCTACGTGTGTTATATGTTTTTCTAGCTATATTTAGACGATATTATACAGCTTAGGACGGATATGTGGTAGTTAAAAGGGTGGGTCGAGATAGTTTGAGCATATTACGAGAATAAACTTGCTCATAAAAACAAGACGGAAAAAGCGTTCGTGTGACACTGGCTTTTTACCACGGGACTAAAGCAAGAACACCTCACGGCAAGGAGCGTCTTAAGGGTAGGTTTATATTTTGCTCCCTAGACCTCCATCAATCTTAAGGAAAAAACCCAAAATAAATATATATAAAAAACCTTAGACCCCCATTCGATAAAAGTGTGTATATTTGTCCTCCCCAATTACAGGCTAGCTATCGCTCGCCATGACAGATATTGACACCTAAATGGCACAACATGTCTAACTAAAACTCTCCTTAATTCTGATTTGAACTTTCGTATAATGTTCTTGGTGCCAATTTCAACGTGTGTCAGCAACTTTCTGGCGCTGAATCCCATGAGGTATGTTGTTGCTTTTCTTCTTGTGTATACTATAGGCGGTTTATTGTTTTAAGTTTTACATTACAGTGACGCCATTCTTCATTTTATAATACTACGAATAGACGCGTTGTGAGAGCTAGAGGATTAGTTGAGATAGTTTATTTATAACCTTTTTCATTCCTAAATTGCATAAAAATGGCCATAATCATAAACAGACCAAATTAAGTTAGGTTAGATTAGGCTATGTATAGTGAGATTAGTTTAGCTTAGGTCAGGTTATGCCTGCTTAGGCTAAATTCGGCTTAGTTGGGTTAAACTGAGGTTAGGCGACTGTGGCCATTCTGGTTGTGGACATTTCAGAGTTGTTTTCTTCTTCTATTGCTATTTTGTATTGTTGTGTTGCTGTAATGACCATAAATGTAGCCATCAGTGTGGTGGGTACTATTAGCAACCCGGGTGTCCTTCAAGGGCTGTTAATACCTGTCATAAGCAAACATAACATGGCGAGAAAAACCTTTAGACATTGCATTATACTGGGTAATGAAATACCCAATGTAACCCAAGGTTTTCCAGAATAAAACGATAACAAAATCACATTGTAAATTTGTTTAGTTTAAATGTAACAATTGATATACATCCAGTAGTACTTCAATCGTATAATATGTGTACTAATAAGAACACGTAAACATTTGAAACAATTATTATTTGTATAATTTGTGTTACATTTGAACAGACAATTTACAGTGTTCTATTTATACCTTTAAACTTAGGAAAGTGGCACACTTTCCCTTCTTCATTTATTCCTTCTATCATTAGACGATTTTATCAATCTTAGAAACAATCTTAGAAAGAATATTTGGAAATCAGACCACGAAAATGTGTCTATCTATTGACAGACACATTAATCCCCGAAGGGATGGCCTCGAATGAAGCACCTCCATACACTTCTGTCATCCGTCAGCCGGTGCCCCGCCTCATAACCAACACCACTCTCAATCACATACATCTCAATTCCATTCCTCCACTTCACTCTCGGTCTGTTTTCCTTTATGCCCATTCCAAATTACTCTCATACGCTCCAGTGATTCTCTCACTCACCTTACACTCCACATGACCGAACCACCTCAAGGTGTTCCTCTTCACACTCTCCAGTACATCCACATCAACACCACAATGTTCTTGTACTTCCTCATTTGTCTGTCTATATCTCCGTGTGACGCCACATGCACCTATAAACTCGTACCCATCCCATCATTCTTGAGTTAGGTTTCTCCAACAACGTCTATGCTTCACTCACGTACACCAATGTCGGAATTAGCACACTATCACACAGTGACTTCTTTACTTCAATGCTCACCACCCTATTCCTTATCACTGCCTTCAGCATGCCAACACCAATGTCGGAATTAGCACACTATCACACAGTGACTTCTTTACTTCAATGCTCACCACCCTATTCCTTATCACTGCTTTCAGCATGCCAACAATCCACTTCCCCTGTTGTACCCTCTCTTGCCATTCATCCTCTATGCTTCCATTGTTACTCATCACAATGCCCAAATAATTGAATTAGCCGACATTCTCCATTACCTGAACACCAAACAACCTCACTTCACACTCTGTGATTGCATCCCTCTCAAAGACCATAACTTTACTATTCGTCACATTGACCTTGAGGTTCCAAAACAAAAATATCTCACTAACCCTTATTATTTCCAGATATCCATCCGAAGTTTAATAACATCACCTAATGATAGCCAAAATAATATGAAGTCAGGCATCATGTAAGTGAGTGGGTGGTCGAGTGGCGGAGACTGTAAAAAACTGAACAGCTGTAAGTGTGAGGAATGACAGATAATTGGCTGTTCACTACAGTAGTTTTATGTTTTCCATTGGCGCAAATTAATTTCAATCACATACCAGCTTCTATATCGGTACTTAGTGAAATAGCATAACACTATTATATTCATGCATCATGTTAACCCCTTCTGTACTGGCGACATCTTGTTTATTTTACTTCAGCTACTTATAGAAGATGTTATGAAGCCTAGGAAGGATATATGGTAGCTAAAACGAATAATTGAGACAGTCTGTAATCTTATAAGGGGTAGACATCCTTCCTAAGCTGAATACAATTGTCTAATAGTCGCCAGAATATAATAAAAAGGACGACGTCGGTACTGAATGGTGTTAATACCAAGTTATATAATTAACAACGCACTTCACTACAAAATGTTCATAATAACTGAGTAATCGATTACAAAAAAGCCGATACCCATTATCCCATTATTGTATTCCATTATTATGGGGATATTGTATTAACAACTATTGTATTGCAATTTTACAATACGTTTCTAATTCGGTTAGAGTCCCAAATATCTCGGCTTCAAGTTGTGTGACTATCAACTTAGTTGCGCTAACAAAATAATATTAACCATTTGAAATTAGCTTTTGTAATCCCTAAAAAAGTGGCCCACGTGGATGAAAGGACTATAGGGCCACGTCGAGAAGTAAAAGTGTGTGGAAGGTTGTGAAAGGGGTGTACAGATATTGTGGAGTTGCTTAATAATGGTGCTGTGTGTGAGAGAAAGAGAGAGAGAGAGAGAGAGAAAATGTATTCCTTTCCTTCCAACTTTCTCTATCCCGCCCATGACGAGGTACGGAGGCTCGGAGAGTAAGGAAAAATAGATTGGCACATAACTAGATAGATAGATAAATAGATAGACAAATAAGAGGCAAGAAGAGTTAAGCCTATATGGCCATATTCTTAAACATGTGGGAAGGTTCTTGCCAATCCTATGCCAAACGAAAACTAAACAAACTGAACACTGATAATGATGTGATTGAGAACATGGCATCATCTGGTTAACTAAACAACACAATGATATACATCTACCTATTGTGCCTAGTAAATGTTAAGCTTTCACTAAGGTAAGGTTTACAACTATGGCCCCAAGCCGAGCCCCGACCCTTGACCAAGTATAATATGAGAGTGTAATACAAATAGATGGATATATACAGTATAATTATAGGTATACAGTATAATCATAGGTATACAGTATAGCTAGATGGATAGATATAAAGACAAGGAGCACAAGCAACATCTCCAACGCTTGTAGTCTTTAAGGGGGGTCACCGGCTCTTTTTTTGTCTTTATCTCATTTTCTCTCCTTCCCTGGCTTGTGTCCATTCGGCCCCATTCAGCCAACTGTTTTAAGACGTTTATCCTCAACCAGGTGTCGATTTCTTCCTGGCGAGCGATAGCGAGCCAGCATTGTATGGAGAAATCCGGCTTCGCCGGAGAAATTTTTCTATCAAAAAATTTGCAAATTTAGTTGCTGTCAAAACAAATATATATATATGCTGGCTCGCTACCACTCGCCAGGAAAATATTGACACCTGGATGGGGGGTAAACGTCTTAAAACAGTAGGATGAATGGGGCCGAATGGATGCAAGCCAAAGAGAGAGGGAGAGAAAGAGAAAAAAAAGCGAGGTGGGCTCCCTTAACAATTTCCTCCGTAGGGACGTAAATAGACGAAACAACTTGACAAAGAACACTTGCTTTAGAAATGGGAATGGTAACCCGTGAACTCTCTGTAAACAACACTCATTCCCACAGTTATTGTTCGGTAGAAGACGCTGCTAAGGTAAAGAATCGTTTCAGAATACAAGCGTAAAGCTGGTATCACACGAGCGCTTTTTCACTCAACATTTATCCTTAACACTGGTCTGGCAGCTTATGAGTTCAACATTTATAATATGTTGGTCATCTAAATTAATCTACCATCAGTCTAGTTCCCTATACCAGTGCAAAATATTCCAGAAATGTTGCCAGAAAAATGTTGATTATCGAATGTTGACCATACATATTTTCGTGTGATACCGGCTTAACTGCCAATTGTATTCTTAGACGTGTGGGCCCGGTAGGTGTCATCCAGCTCACAGTGACCAAGATATTGAAATTGAATGGAAATTAATGAAGGAGAACTTGAAATTTCCAAAGTTTTAAAAGCTAGCAGTAAATTTCGTCGTCATATTTCGTTCATTAAAGAGGGTTCACGGTGGGAAGGATTAAGAATACGGCTGTAAAACCTATTGTAAAAATATATACTTTGCTGTAAACAATATATGGTACACATAAGACAATGTTCTAATCCTTTATGTGTTCCAAATTGAATAGATAACTCGAAGAACACTGTTTATGGGGAGATGGGTCGTTTTTATTGGCCCTCTTCTTCCTTATGTTAAGTGTTACGACCGGCACTACGAAATAAACAAGGGCACTTAATAATGGACCAGATCTCAAGTATCTGGTCTTACCCTGGCGCTCCACAAAGGTCAACAAAATGAGGTAGCAAGCATACGAGCAAGAGTAGGCAAAAGCCCTTCGCTTGTATGCTGCTACACTCGCAAAGGAAAAATATGCACAAGGGTTACAGGCTACCTGGCTCCGTCGAAGTCGTACAGGCTCTGACTTGCCACATACATAACTCAGACAACGACTAAAGATACCCTCCACTGTCTAGCATTAACTAGTAGGAAAGAACAACTCAATAATTAGAAGCACCCAATACTATGATACCATGTGACTATGACTCTAATAATCCCTAAAGCTAGTGCAAAACATATATGGGAAAACTGGTGCTGGTAATACGACTGGCCGACTATGGAAGTCGTATGCAGAACCAGAAGGGATAAGTAATTGAGTAAAGATAAGAAGTATTGGAAAAAAAGAAGTTCAGAGAGAGAAACAGTAGTACAGGGGGTTAGATTGGGGACAGATTGCAAGGGACGTCTAGGACCAAGCGCACCATGCCAAGCTCTGAAGAGACACGCGAGAAGGATGCCCGCACCACCCTACTAGGACAGCGGCCCCCAATCACAGACGACTACGTCATGAAGAGCAGGCGTCATATGACGCGTCAGGCCAGCCGACCAATCACGAGCGTGGGAACCTCCGCCCGTGCGAAGGAGGCACACGTACATGCACACGCACATAATACCACCTCGCTGCCTCCTTCGTTCTCTCTCTCCTTAAATTCACACTACACATCTTATACTCTATCAATGATATAAAATACTTCCAAGTGTCACAGACAAGAATAAAGACCACCACTGATCTGTCTGTGACAACATGAACACTAAGAAAGAAAGAACATCGTTCTACGATTATTATAGCCCATTTCACTGCCCTGGCGAGCGCTAGCGAGTTACGAGTACATTCTGGCAAGCTGGCCAGCGTAACATTAGCCATATTAGTTTTCTGATTTAATGATGTACGGCATATTAGTTTGGCGATTTTAAGACCTTTCACCCCATTTCTTTGTCAATATTAACACACTTCGTGTCATTTAGGTGTCGATTTTTTCCTGGCGAGCGATAGCCAGCCTATAATTTATGAGGAATTGGCCTTTGGCCGGGACATTTTTATATCGAAAAATATACAAATTTATCTTGAAGAATGGCCATGGGGGTGTTTTTTTTTGTTTTTAAGTTTGATGGAAGTCTAGGGAGGAAACTAGAGAACGATAAAATATATACATAAATGAGCAAATAAATACACCCATCCCACCATGAGTGTACCATTTGTGTTACAAGCGTTCATATGTATATAAGTCGACCTAGAGAGAGAGAGAGAGAAACACAGAGCCCACCCAGAGAAGGCGCCCAGCAAAAGGTACCATCCCCCCATCCCTCCCACCCCCCTCTCTCCTCCTGACCCCCCCCCCCCCTCCTCAACCCCCCAACGGCCGACCACGCCCCCTGACGAAGTAATGGGTGCCCGCTGACAGCCTGATTCCCGCTCACAATGGCTCAATTACCGCGTCCGATTGTCAAAGTAAACAATGATAGCTGTAAACCCTCCCACACCACCACAACCCACCTCTCTCTCTCTCTCTCTCTCTCTCTCTCTCTCTCTCTCTCTCTCTCTCTCTCTCTCTCTCTCTCTCTCTCTCTCTCTCTCATTCTTCAGATGCAATTATCTTCAGCTGGGAATTCAACTGCAGACAGCAGATTAAACGTGTGTGGCAATTTTCATTACCGCAACTCTCCAGTAAGTATTTGGATTGCCAGAAGCAAGTAATTGTGTCTTTGGCGCACGGAACAAAGTGGTTGATGCAGACTTGGAGGCACGATTAACCCCTTCGGCACGATCACGTAGTTTTCATCATATTCAGGTTACCAGTAGACGATTGTCTTTAGCTTTTATTCTACCTTTAGGACTCAAAGGGGTAAATGCGATCTCAATAAAACCCTCTTGATAATAGGGATCCTTCTTAATCTGCATAAAATCGTCCAATTTTAGCCATAATCCGAGGTAAAAGATGTCATCGTGCTGAAGGGGTTATAAAAGATGTCATCGTGCTGAAGGGGTTATAAAAGATGTCATCGTGCTGAAGGGGTTATAAAAGATGTCATCGTGCTGAAGGGGTTATAAAAGATGTCATCGTGCTGAAGGGGTTATAAAAGATGTCATCGTGCTGAAGGGGTTATAAAAGATGTCATCGTGCTGAAGGGGTTATAAAAGATGTCATCGTGCTGAAGGGGTTATAAAAGATGTCATCGTGCTGAAGGGGTTGTAAAAGATGTCATCGTGCTGAAGGGGTTATAAAAGATGTCATCGTGCTGAAGGGGTTATAAGAGATGTCATCGTGCTGAAGGGGTTGTAAAAGATGTCATCGTGCTGAAGGGGTTGTAAAAGATGTCATCGTGCTGAAGGGGTTATAAAATAGTGTAATATCTGTTAACTCTTTCAGGCTACGGGGAAGCCTTTGAATATTTTGTTCTTGCTATTATTAAACGAGTATACTTCAGTTTAAGCAGACATTTTGGGAGTCAAGCGTTAATAATGATACTCTTTACATCTCTTAAGACAAGAGGGCCTTCCCTAACTAATCGTCGAATGATACTCTGAATAAAATATAATTCGTCCCAATACTGAGAGGGTTAAGGGCAAAGAGAGATGTGACTGAATGTGATGATTGATGAGCTTAGTATCCCAATAGATGGGAAGATGCATCTTATAATTATATAGAACAACATATTGTGTATAAACGGCTGAATATTACTGGCTGGTTTCTTTTCAACCCATTGAATACGAGAGGCCATTCCTGAGCTGAATACAAAATTGTCTGTCAGTAGCAAGGCTAAAATACAATGGACATTGTTTATGGAGAGAACCACAATTTGTTAAGCATCTGACTAAGAAAAATCCTTCGTAATGTAAACACAATTAGCTAACGTTAGCAATAATAAAATGAAGGAAGAGTCATTACATTAAAAGGGTTAGCCATAACAAACTGAAGAATCATCACCATAATGAAAGGGTTAAGCCCATCAAGCCATATCTCCAAATCAAGTCAACATGCGATACTAGCCCCTCCATGCACCATATGCCATAGAAAATACCAATAGCCCCCCCCCCCCCCCCGGTAGTCCTATTGCATGCACCTGGTACACACCGCAACAGCCCGGGACAAGAGGAGAGTTGTATTTCGACACTGCTCTTTTATACTTTAATCAATCAATCTCTCTTTGCCTCCCTTGGGCTGAGGAAGATAGGTACCGGTACCCATGGATATCTACCTAGATAAACACTGACACTGGTAGAAGTATCAGATTTTTCCTTTTAACCTTCTTGGTGGTATAGGTGGCCGGACCTCCTGCCTGTATGGTTCGAATCTTAGCCCTAGCAGTTAGATCAATATATATTATACCATATTATACACAGTCACACACACACACACACACACACACACACACACACACACACACACACCACACATTAGATTACCACAACACCAGCATCTTACTCTAGGGAGATTTGCATTAATGCCTTACTCAACTTTTATCAAGGTATCTATCTTTCTAAGCCCTGGGCGAGAAAGGGGTTGTTGTTAGCCCCGAAAGGTAGCACAGGTAATGGGAAGCGTGTACCACCTGCGATTTACCCTTTAATGAGATAATATCTTTTAAATGTTATTATAGAGAGCATTAGAAATAATATATATCCTAGAAAGGACATCTCATTGTGTAGGGCTTTCTATCCCATTCTGTACCGGTGACGTCTATTTAATTCTATTCTAGCTATATTTAGACGATTTTGTGTAGCTTAAGAAGGACCTGTGGTAGTAAAAAGGGTTAATTGAGATAGTTCAAAGCCTGTTAATTGCTAGAGGCCTTTTTAAACTGCTTAACATCGTCTAATAGTAGCCAGAATAAAGTTGAATGGATGGCACCGGTACTGTAAGAGTTAAGTACGGTACCTAGAATAACTCATTCAGTACAATATATTGCTTTGTGTCTGCTGGGTGATATTAAGCTCTCAACGGACGTCAATAGCTTTGACACCAATGTACAGTATCTTGAGTCACTTTCTCAGTACAATGATACATGTTTTAATGTATTCTGGCTAATATTCAACGATTTTATAAAGAACACAGGAAGTCCTCTTGTCGTCAAAGAGTTAATCAAGGAGTCTATCTATTCAACCCCAGATGTGGGCGGCCGTTGAAGGGGTTATTGTTGTGGGGTAAAGGTAGCGCAGGTAACGTGAGCGTGTATCACCTACGATTAATCTAATTAGCTCCAACAAGCACTTCCTGGCCCGCCTGAGTGGAGTGTGGCTCGCGGCGGCGGCGACGACGATAACGGAGGGTGGTGATGGCACATGTTATCCCTTACTTCAACTTTGTTTTGAGGGCGTCTTTCATATTTCGTTCTGGATAACGTTATACAAGGTTAGAGAGGTTATCGTATAGTTAAGAAATGTAAAACTACCGGTACTACAAGTAATACCTTAGTTATATTGATGACTCACATGTTTGTACTTTGGGTAACATTAGACTATTTTCTTCAAGCTCAGCAAAGGTCGGTGATAGTCAAAGAATTAATCTACTTAGTCCTAGACACACTTCCTGGATTGAATGAAGTGTGGCTTGAGGCGGCGGCACATGGATCCCCTTCCTAAAAGGCAGACCGACATTCATCAAGTGGAGTGCCCTGTGGAACACTGATTAACATATTACCCTCTCAACCCAAACAACAGGCCGGGTTCGTCATGTATATATATATATATATAATTAATTGACATTGAAGCAGACATAATGATAATAATACACCGTGATGTAGAACATTTATTGTAGTGGACATTTCGCAAATACAACCTTTATCGAATTATTGACTTGATAAAGGTTGTAAAAGCAATATATTGTCCACTAAAATCAAGGTGTATGCTCATCATCTTGCATTATTTTCATTCTCAAGCCAAAATTGGTGAAGGAAAGAAAACACAAGTTCCGTGTAATACTAGCCTTCTGATTGTCTATTATATGGTACTGTTCAGTGGCCTTAGTGACAAAGAGCAAGTAGCCATAGCTAAATCATGGGATTGTGTAATTTACTTTATAGAGATGTTATTGAACCCTGTTAAACAGCTCACTCACCCGGCGCTCCTGATCCCGCCTTCATGATCTGGTCACAGGGGGAGAGAGAGCGAGAGAGAGAGTGAGACTATGGAGCCCCAGGGCGAGAATTTACTGACCGTTCTGTTTACTTTACCAAATCAGAGGTGTAATTACAGTCCGACGGGCGATAATTTTCCGATTTCCTGTACCAAAAAGGTTGTGTCGAACAGCTGCCGCGCGGGGGGAGGTACAAGGGGTTACAAGGAATATTTAATATCTCCAAGACCTTGGGGCCCTTTCCAGGGAGATATTTATTGGAGAGAGAGAGAGAGTACTAAACCCATGTTGCCTTTGTGTGCAGTTTGTTGTGAGCGAGTACAGTTGGCTCCAACAGTTCATTAACATTGAACGATATTAATCAGTTCGGGAATGATATCTTGTATTTAAAGGAAGTTGGGACTTTTTCTAGTAAGGGATTTATTTCAATCTTACCATTCTACCAAAAGTTAAATTTGGAAAGTTTGTTGGACAAAAGGGTTGGAATCTATATCAAATAACTCTTTTAATACCTAAATGTTGACTAATACAAGACGTTTGTATTCTATTCTAGTAGTCCATAGATAAAGTACAGCAGTCAACATCTACGCTTCGGACTGTACGCTAACTTGTGCATCCGTCTGTACAACACCGGAAAATGAACGATCTTATCTCTCCCTTAACTGTAGGTTCACCCTCCGATGGTCCGGTAACCCGCCAACCGGAACCACATTAGATATGATACCTCTTATTTCCGATATTAATTACGGTCTATATTGGGATGATTTCTGGGTGATATAACAGCGCTATCAAGGGTTATCACTCGCGGGGTAACGTTTCATTCGCCAGGAGGGGTTATCGGGAGTTTATGTTTTCGTTCATACGTCCATTCACTCTTGAGTCTTCTTCCTTATACACTCGGGGTATTTTGATCGCATTTCTCTTGGGCTAAGTTGGGTTGTATTCAATTAAGTTGAGTTGGATTAGGTTAAGATGATTTGGATTAGGTTAAGTTGGTTTGGATTAGGTTAAGTTGGGTTGTATTCAATTAAGTTGAGTTGGATTAGGTTAAGATGATTTGGATTAGGTTAAGTTGGTTTGGATTAGGTTAAGTTGGGTTGGATTAGGTAAAGTAATGCTAGGTTATGTTGGGTTGGATTAGCTTAAGGGGGGGTTGACCTGTTTGGTTCTGTCCTTTTCTATCTTTCTCTGGCTTGTATCCATTTGGCCCCATTCAGCCTACTGTTTTAAGACGTTTATCCCAATCCAGGTGTCAATTTTTTACTGGTGAGCGGTAGCGAGCCAGCATATTTTTTATTTTTGTTTGACAGCAGGCTAAATTTGTACATTTTTCGATAGAAAAATTTCTCCGGCGAAGCCGGATTTCTTCATATAATGCTGGCTCGCTATCGCTCGCCAGGAAGAAATCGACACCTAGATGGGGATAAACGTCTTAAAATAGTTGGTTGAAAGGGGCCGAATGGATACAAGCCAGAGAAAGAGAGAAAAGGACAGAAATAACAAAAAGCAGGTCACACCCCTTAAGTTATTGTAATGTTAGATTAGGTAGGTTAAGTTAGAATAGGATTTGTTAGTTCTTGAATCTTTTTCCTTACATTTAAGCTATTATGCCCGTAAATGTCCTTAGGTCAAGCTGAGTTGGATTAGGTTAGGTTGGATTAGGATTTCTTCGTTCTTGAGTCTTTTCGCTTACACATGAATAGTTTGACTCACATGTATAGTTAGTTAAGGTTGCGTTGGGTTGGGTTGGATTAGTAAGTTAGGTTGGGTTGGGCTAGGTTAGGTTAGGTGAGGTTGAGTAGGGTTGTGTTGGGTTAGGTTAGGTTGAATTAGATTACTGTAGGTTGGGTTGGGTTGGGTTGATTTGAGATAGGTTAGATTAGGTTCGGTTGTATTTGCTTAAATTTAATCTTATCTGGTCCGAGGGAAGTCTGTCTGGATCTCCTCTGATTTGGTCAATTAGTTCGGAGATTTTAAGACGTTTCATTCCATACGTTTGGAGATAATAACACTCTTCATCCCATTCAATTGTTATTTTGGTTGGGGGGGGGGGGGGGGGGGGGGGGGGGGGGGGGGGGGCTGTAGCTTAGTAGAAATCAGCCTTCGACTGAGAAATTTTTCTATCGAAAAACATAGATTTAGCTTAAAAGGGGTTTGGGTGGCCATTTTCATTGTTTTCGTTTGTAAGAAGTCTTGAAAGTGTGTGTTTCTTGTTTTTTTAGCCTAAGGGGGCAAACGATACATTGCTCGAAAACGGCAAAAAAAAAACAAGCAATATCCTCAATAATAATTAAACAAAATAGCATAATAACCCACAAGACATCGGACCAGATAGTGTCAGTGATTATGACAGGTAAGGGTAGGATAAGCTTGACTAGGTGAAGTTAGATAGGTTGGATTAGCTGAGGATACAGTCAAGAATATATACTGTGTACAACTGTACATGGCGACACACCAGTTAAATCAGTATCAAACGCAAACGAGACGAAACGATGCTTTACTATAGCCCAGATGTTTCAGAACTTGGCTTTAATGGACGTACTGTATATATTTAATCATTTATGTATCCTTATATTTTGTTATTAGTTTCTTCCCTAGACCTCCATCAAGCTTAAAAAAACATCCATTAGATCCCCCTTCTAGATAAATTTGTAAACTTTTCGGTAAAAAAAATCCCGACCGAAGGCCGGTTCTTCCAAAATTACTTGGTCACTATCGTTCGCCAGGAAAAAAATCGACACCTAAATAGCACGAAAGGTATTAATTTGACAAAGAAATTGGGCGAAAGGTCTTAACATCGATAAACTAATGAGCCGAACGTCATCAATCTGAAACTAAGCTGAATAACATCTACTAGTTGCCAGAAAATGATGAAAAGAACGTCACCTGTACTGAACGCGTTAAAGACCATAAATTGTGTCCTTGAGTGTATCTGTATAGGAACGAATGAGCTTGAGATAGAAAGGACCTCAAAACCCACCCGGGGGTTCGAACCTGCGTCTAATTCGAGGAGGTAATAACAGGAGCACTTACCACCGCCTCTCCTTCGTCTAATTCTTTACGTCGCGGGCTTCCGTCAGGGGGAGGCAAAAATAGGCAGGCAGGTGGCTCTATCAGGGGGATCTTCTATTAAAACTTCATCATCATTTACAGGTGCTTAACATCTTCATTTAATCGGAAGCAACCCCATATCAGAGGTTCGCCTAATCACAATAGTTTTTTTCGCTGTATAGTTTTTTTTATTTTTTTTTTTTTATTTTTTTTTTTTATTTTTTTTTAACCTAGCGATTATGTATTTGGTCGCTTTGGGCTTCAACATTTTTATTTGAACTGATTATTTGATGCTACTGTGTCCGAATAACATCTTTTAGTTGCACCAACAAACACAAGAAATGTATTACACCGTACCATCAAACCAATCAGCTCGAACTACAGTTATCTAGCCCAAAGGCAAACAAGTGCAAATTCTCCAGGCTTGGAAGAAACCCCAAAATAGAAACCTATAGTTAATATTAATAGTGATTGACAAGAGGGAATGGATAAATAAATGTTCACTTATTAATTCTTTCCCATATATTATATTATATTATACTATATATATATATATCTATATATATATATATATATATATATACTGTATACACACACAGTATATATAAGTGTTTGATAAAAATTAACTCATTTATTGCAATACTAAAACTTCTATTTGTTTGTAAGGAATTATTTAGCAAAAGGCACTGATTCACCATACATTTTCTTTATTTGATAGGAAATTACACCGTACCAAAGTTCTTTATCTTATAATAATCATTTGGTTTAGCTAAATGTCCATATTACACAAAGAAATACCCCATCGGAAGCCTATATACTTATAACTCTTTCCACCATCCATATAATCATATTTAAGAAAAAGTACCATATGAAAAGTGTGTTCACATATAATTTAAGATATTTGTTTACCCTACCTACGTTTTCATATATTATAGAAGAATTCCTCTTCAAATGATCACTTACATAAATTTTTCACCATCCTTATATTCTTATTAACTGGAAGGAACCCTATGTCAAAGATCGTCCGGGTATAATTATATTTTCGCCATAGTTACAATCCCATTTAATCGAGGGAAGCCGGGCATGAGGGGTTCACTGTCTAATAATAATATGTTCTCATTGTATCAGAGAAACCTTGTATTAAGAGTTCCTGGTTTCTGCTTCAGGTCGCTTCGTCCACGTATAATCTCGTCCCCGGTCTAATCGTCCACACCTAATCTACCCTATCCTAACTTTCGATTAACTTCTGTCCATGCTAACTTTAGTCAAATCTGACTTAATCAAATCAAACCTCACTTTTGTGTTTGTCGAATGTTATAATTATGTTGGAAAGGTTGTGCCTGTATGTGTAGTCTGTAACCAGAGTAGCCTAATCAGGTATGTAAGATGATCGAGGACTAACATAAATGCGACTCTGCTCAACAATTTCTTATATGTTCTCACCTAACCTATTCTATTCAAGTAAAACCCAATCGGCTATAACATAAGGACATGGTAGTACAGAGTGTGGACGAAACGATTGGTGAACGAAGTGACCGATATCCAGCAATGCCAGGGCATCACCATCATCATCACTCCGGCTGCCGTGAACGAGTTACGACAGCGATAATGAAGTTCGCGTGTGTCGGTCCGGCCACATTTTGTTCGGGATTAAGCTGTTTATCCGACCAACGAGCTCTTAAACTCGGAACGAGGATTATAACATCCTGTGGCAGCACAGAAAACAAAGTGGAACCATGTTGGGAGTTTCGTATTCTTAATCGAATCTGTTTGAAATTAATGGAATTTGGAGCACGATTTGATGATTCTGAACATGAGAACATTTGTGAGCCCATATTACACATTTGTTAATGGCTATGGAACATGGACTCAATTATATATATATATATATATATAATGGTGGAGGAAAACAAATATATGCCTCACGCATCCTACTGCGTGTCATACAAGGCGACTAATAGGGGGGGATGGCGATAGACTTGTGGACCAACATCCATTACTATGCAATACAGTCTTTACCTTAGCAGCGTCTTGGTATGGCACTGCCAAGGCTGGTGGGGTGCGGATAGGTGCCACAGGGGACTGAGTCTTACCTGGGCACTGTTTGGCACCACACCTGTGTCGGCAACAGTGTTTGCATGTTGGAGTAGTATTGGGGCAGGACTTTATTGTTTTTTAATCCAATTACCTAATATACAGTGGAGTCTTGTTATGGTGCTGTCTTTTTGTAACACTGTTAAGGCTGGTGTGGTTGCAGATACTACAGGTGCAAGTGCTGCAGGGGGACTCTGTTGAGTTTTGCTGAGGCACGGTTAGCACTATACCAACATCAGCCACAGTGATGACTTGGTGGGGCAGTGATGTGGCGGGACTTTATTGTACTACAGTACACTCCAACTACTGAAAGGCAACCCCGTCTGAGGTGTTACAATGCATGTAATGGAAAATTACGTTAAACCTTTGTATATATATATATATATATATATATATATATATATAAGTACACAGACACACACACCCACAAAGCCACGGCCGCCAGCAACATAGCCTGGGAATAATGTCACGAAGATCGTCTACAAGATAAGAATCTGGTGAGTGACCGTGTCGGCACCAGGGCCGTCATTACCGGGTCCCTGGGTCACCTCACGGTCACCTCTACAGGTACACCACAACTACCTCCAGGTACTGTACACACGAACCAGCCTGCACACCTCGGGGATTGTAATGACTATCTTTTATGTATACTAGTGAAGAACAAAAAAAAAATCAATACGATTAGTTATTGAATGCGAATTCCAATTTTCCCATCCCAATCTTATTACTTCTCATAACACAATTGCTCGTAATTTTGAGAGAGAGAGAGAGAGAGAGAGAGAGAGAGAGAGAGAGAGAGAGAGAGAGAGAAACTGAGTTGAATAATCAGAAGTTTAGGAGAGACAGCACTTTACCAAGTGTTGAATATCAAAGGTGAAAATACAACTACGTTACCCAAATGGCTCCCGAAGTAAACAAAGTGCCCTGACCCACCCTGTGGTTATTACCTGCCCCTGGGTCACCTGGCTGTCCACAAACACCGCAGCAGCCTGGGGGGGGGGGGGGGGGGGGGGGGGGGGGGGGGGGGGGGGGGGGGGGGGGGGGGGGGGGGCAGCCTCCCCTCCCGGGACCGCAAGTTTGCTTCTCACGCCTCCCTCTTGTCCACTCTCACAGGTTCTCACTTTGTCTTGTGGTCACACCTTAACAATGGCTCACTAAACTACTGCTGCTGGTACAATGGAATGATGAGTGTTTAAACGTGAGCAAATATGCACTCATAAATAAGTAATATTCGACTTATCTGTTCAAAGTACAGTACGGTACTTAACACAAACGATTGAAACACACATTTGTTTTGTTTGTCACATTTGAACACATTATTTGTTACAATATGGGTGGCTTATACATATTCACTACGACAGGCCTTTCCTAAGCTGAATAAAATGCCTTTTTGGTAGGCCAACTAGTACATAACATTCGCTTACTTGTTCGCTCTTGCAAGCTCTCAGTCTGTGTTGTGGTCCCATCTATATTTTGTTATGGTCAATTATTGCTGCTGATACAAGGCAGGGAGGGATCTTTTGCACTGGTACAGTCACGAGCATAAATACTGGGACACCAACCAGATAATGTTCGCCCCTTCGTCTCCAAAGGTATTGCTAAACTTTGTTATTCAAATTCACCATTATTTCTATATTTCATTCTAGCTACCGTCAGACGATTGTATTCAGCTTAGCATAAACCTCTCGTGATGAAGGAGTTAATGTTATCTGATTGACGTCGCAGCATTTATGCTCGTGACTGTACTTAAAAGAAGTGGTGGCAGATGTGATGACGTTAACCCGTACAGTACCGGTGACGTCCTTTGCATTATATCCTGACAACTATTGGATGAATTAATTCAGCTTAAGATGGACCTCTAACAATGGAAAGGCTACAGACTATCTCATTTAAGCCTTTGAGCTACCACAGATCCTTCCTAAGCTGAATACATTTGTTTAATAGTGTCCGGAATATGATAAAAAGGACGTGACAAGTACTGTATGGGTTAATATGGTAGTGATGACAAGTGATGAATATGCTATTGGTGGTGAAGGGGTGGTGAATAAGAGGAGATAATAGCGAAGTGCTGGCTTAGGGGAGCCAACCTCGCTTTTTTTCTCTTTCTCTCCCTCTCTCTTTGGCTTGTATCCATTCGGCCCCATTCTGCCTACTGTTTACAGACGTTTACCCCCACCCAGGTGTCAATATTTTCCTGGCGAGCGGGAGCGAGCCAGCATATATATTTTTGTTTTGACAGTAAGCTAGATTTGTACATTTTTCGATAGAAAAATGTCTCCGGCCAAGCCGGATTTCTCCATACAATGCTGGCTCGCTATCGCTCGCTAGAAAGAAATCGACACCTGGATGGGGATAAACGTCTTAAAACAGTTAGCTGAATGGGGCCAAATGGATACAAGCCAGGGAAAGAGAAAAAAGGAGATAAAGAAAATAAAAGCCGGTGACCACCCTCAAAGAACTGGTGCCTTACATAATAATGGTGATAGTGGTGGTAATGACGAGTAGTGATAATGAGACGATAATGATGGGCTTAGTAGGTGGTGGTAGTGAAAATGAAAGGACAATATTGGTGGTGAGTGTTTTTAATGAAGAGTTGTAATTCATCTTGCAAGGTTGTAATAATGGTGATAATGGTGGTGATAACGATTGGTGAGTATGGGCGAATAGGGTGGTAGTATGGGTGGTGATATGGAAGAATAGGGTGGTGGTATGGGAGAATAGGGTGGTGGTATGGGTGGTGATATGGGAGAAGAGGGTGGTGGTATGGGTGGTGATATGGGAGAATAGGGTGGAGATATGGGAGAATAGGGTGGTGATATGGGAGAATAGGGTGGTGGTATGGGTGGTGATATGGTAGAATAGGGTGGTGGTATGGGTGGTGATATGGGAGAATAGGATGGTGGTATGGGTGGTGATATGGGAGTATAGGGTGGTGATATGGTAGAATAGGGTGGTGGTATGGGTGGTGATATGGGAGAATAGGGTGGTGGTATGGGTGGTGATATGGTAGAATAGGGTGGTGGTATGGGTGGTGATATGGTAGAATTGGATGGTGATATGGGAGAATAGGGTGGTGATATGGTAGAATAGGGTGGTGGAATGGGTGGAGATATGGTAGAAGAGAGTGGTGGTATGGGTGGTGATATGGTAGAATAGGGTGGTGATATGGGAGAATAGGGTGGTGGTATGGGTGGTGATATGGTAGAATAGGGTGGTGGTATGGTAGAATAGGGTGGTGGTATGGGTGGTGACATGGTAGAATAGGGTAGTGGTATGGGTGGTGATATGGGAGAATTGGGTGGTGGTATGGGTGATGATATGGGAAAATAGGGTGGTGGTATGGGTGGTGGTATGGTAGAATAGGGTGGTGGTATGGGTGGTGAGTATGGTAGAATATGGTGGTGATATAGGAGAATAGGGTGGTGATATGGGAGAATAGGGTGGTGGTATGGGTGTTGATATGGGAGAATAGGGTGGTGGTATGGGTGGTGATATGGGAGAATAGGGTGGTGATATGGGAGAATAGGGTGGTGGTATGGGTGGTGATATGGGAGAATAGGGTGGTGGTATGGGTGGTGATATGGGAGAATAGGGTGGTGGTAAATAAAACGCCAGGACCTGATACAATCTCGCCTAGAGTTCTAAAGGAAGCTAAGAATGAGCTCTCCAAACCACTGACATTACTATTCAATAAATCCTTGCAGTCTGGAACTATGCCTGATCAGTGGAAGCTAGCCAACGTAACACCGATATTCAAAAAAGGCAGCAAATCCCTACCCAGTAACTATCGTCCAATTAGCTTAACCTCAGTTGTATGTAAAATGCTAGAAACGGTCATACGAGACAGACTCGTAAATCACTTAGAGGAAAATAACATACTTAAAGATACTCAACACGGCTTTCGTAAAAAACGTTCCTGTTTAACAAACCTCTTAGACTTCTTCCACGATATCCTCAACCTCTACGATGAGAGTAAAGCTGTAGATATTATATACCTTGATTTTCAAAAGGCCTTTGACAAAGTTCCCCACAAACGTTTACTGCTAAAACTAAAAGCGCATGGAATACAAGACGGTGTGTTGAAATGGATAGAAAATTGGCTCAGCAACAGAAAGCAAAGGGTAGTCATAAACGTAAGGCATCTAAATGGACCAATGTAAGTAGCGGGGTACCCCAGGGTCGGTACTAGGACCAATTCTCTTTCTAATTTACATCAACGACATAGATGAGGGTCTCACCTGCACAATCTCAAAATTTGCTGACGATACAAAAATTGCAAATAGCGTACTCTCAAAAGAACAAGTTGACGATATGCAACACAATCTAGATAAATTGTCATGTTGGGCCCAAATTTGGCAAATGAGTTTCAATGCGGATAAATGTAAAGTACTACATGTCGGATACCTTAATGAGAAAGCAAACTATTCGATGAATGGCACTCAGCTTAAGAATGTAAACAGAGAAACTGATCTGGGAGTAACAATATCGAGTAACCTAAAACCGAGTCAACAATGTTCAGAAGTTGTTAAGAAGGCAAACAAAATAATTGGCTTTATAGACAGGTCATTTGAGCATAAATCCAAAGAAGTTATCCTAACCCTTTACAATTCCTTAGTCCGCCCTCTTCTGGAATACTGCGTTCAATCCTGGTGCCCTTATTACCAAAAAGATATAAACAAGCTAGAACGAGTTCAACGTAGAGTTACCAAAATGATACCTAGCCTAAAGAACAAACCATACGAAGAGCAAGAGCGTCTTAGAGAATTAAATCTATTTCCTTTAACCCAGCGCAGATTAAGAGGCGACTTAATTCAAGTGTTCAAAATCATCAAAGGCATCGACAATATGAACTGTAGTAAGTACTTCACTATCGACCAATCTAATTACACGCGGGGAAACGGTTGCAAAATTATTGGTAAATCTTTTAACTCGCACGAATCTAAGAATTTCTTCTTCAATCGAGTTGTCAACTTGTGGAATGGGCTTCCCCGAGACATTATAGACTGCAGCACCGTTGATTCATTTAAATTCCGCCTAGACAAATATCTCGCATCAAACCCACGACTGACTGCGTTTGTAAATGAATAACTTTATCCTCCCCTCAGTTACTAACCCATATGTCCCCTACTAACTTCCTAGTCCTGCCACGTTAGTGGCAGGGCAGTAGTTCCCTTTCCAATGTTCCCTTACCCACTCTAAACCACTGTTTGGACACTTGATCCTCAGTGTTTTGGAGGACAAGCAACCTAGAAGGGTCACTAGATTTGTTGTTGCTTGATTTCCTTTGTACTTCCTTTGTACTTCCTTTGTATGGTAGAATAGGGTGGTGGTATGGGTGGTGATATGGGAGAATAGAGTGGTGGTATGGGTGGTGATATGGGAGAATAGGGTGGTGAGTATGGTAGAATAGGGTGGTGGTATGGGAGAATGGGGTGGTGGTATGGGTGGTGATATGGTAGAATAGGGTGGTGGTATGGGTGGTGAGTAAGGTAGAATAGGGTGGTGGTATGGGTGGTGATATGGTAGAATTGGGTGGTGGTATGGGTGGTGAGTATGGTAGGATAGGGTGGTGGTATGGGTGGTGATATGGGAGAATAGGGTGGTGGTATGGGTGGTGATATGGGAGAATAGGGTGGTGGTATGGGTGGTGATATGGTAGAATAGGGTGGTGGTATGGGTGATGAGTATGGTAAAATAGGGTGGTGATATGGTAGAATAGGGTGGTGGTATGGGTGGTGATATGGTAGAATAGGGTGGTGGTATGGGTGGTGATATGGTAGAATAGGGTGGTGGTATGGGTGGTGATATGGGAGAATAGGGTGGTGGTATGAGTGGTGATATGGGAGAATAGGGTGGTGGTATGGGTGGTGATATGGTAGAATAGGGTGGTGGTATGGGTGGTGAGTATGGTAGAATAGGGTGGTGGTATGGGTGGTGATATGGTAGACTAGGGTGGTGGTATGGGTGGTGATATGGGAGAATAGGGTGGTGATATGGGAGAATAGGGTGGTGATATGGGAGAATAGGGTGGTGGTATGGGTGGTGATATGGGAGAATAGGGTGGTGATATGGTAGAATAGGGTGGTGGTATGGGTGGTGATATGGGAGAATAGGGTGGTGATATGGGGGAATAGGGTGGTGGTATGGGTGGTGATATGGTAGAATAGGGTGGTGGTATGGGTGGTGATATGGGAGAATAGGGTGGTGAGTATGGTAGAATAGGGTGGTGGTATGGGTGGTGAGTATGGTAGAATAGGGTGGTGGTATGGGTGGTGGTATGGGAGAATAGGGTGGTGGTATGGGTGGTGAGTATGGTAGAATTGGGTGGTGGTATGGGTGGTGATATGGTAGAATAGGGTGGTGGTATGGGTGGTGATATGGGAGAATAGGGTGGTGATATGGGAGAATAGGGTGGTGGTATGGGTGGTGATATGGTAGAATAGGGTGGTGGTATGGGTGGTGATATGGGAGAATTGGGTGGTGGTATGAGTGGTGATATGGGCGAATAGGGTGGTGAGTATGGTAGAATAGGGTGGTGGTATGGGTGGTGATATGGTAGAATAGGGTGGTGGTATGGGTGGTGAGTATGGTAGAATAGGGTGGTGGTATGGGTGGTGAGTATGGTAGAATAGGGTGGTGGTATGGGTGGTGATATGGTAGAATAGGGTGGTGGTATGGGTGGTGAGTATGGTAGAATAGGGTGGTGGTATGGGTGGTGATATGGGAGAATAGGGTGGTGAGTATGGTAGAATAAGGTGGTGATATGGGTGGTGAGTATGGTAGAATAGGGTGGTGGTATGGGTGGTGATATGGGAGAATAGGGTGGTGGTATGGGTGGTGATATGGGAGAATAGGGTGGTGGTATGGGTGGTGAGTATGGTAGACTAGGGTGGTGGTATGGGTGGTGATATGGGAGAATAGGGTGGTGGTATGGGTGGTGATATGGAAGAATAGGGTGGTGGTATGGGTGGTGATATGGCAGAAGAGGGTGGTGGTATGGGTGGTGAGTATGGTAGAATAGGGTGGTGGTATGGGTGGTGAGTATGGTAGAATAGGGTGGTGGTATGGGTGGTGAGTATGGTAGAATAGGGTGGTGGTATGGGTGGTGATGGGTGATATGGCAGAATAGGGTGGTGGTATGGGTGGTGAGTATGGTAGAATAGGGTGGTGGTATGGGTGGTGATATGGGAGAATAGGGTGGTGGTATGGGTGGTGAGTATGGTAGAATAGGGTGGTGGTATGGGTGGTGATATGGGAGAATAGGGTGGTGGTATGGGTGGTGATATGGGAGAATAGGGTGGTGGTATGGGTGGTGATATGGGAGAATAGGGTGTGGTATGTATGGGTGGTGAGTATGGTAGAATAGGGTGGTGGTATGGGTGGTGATATGGGAGAATAGGGTGGTGGTATGGGTGGTGATATGGGAGAATAGCGAGGCGTTATGGGTGGTGATGGGTGAGCTGGGTACCTTGTTAGTGTCATCACCAGCGGCGTCACCACCACAAAGGTAGATCACCTTCTAAGTGACGACTTTCTCTCACTCTCACACACACTAATATATTATATATGTATTGTATATATATATATATATATATATATATATATATATATATATATATATATATATATATATACTGTATATATATATATATATATATATATATATATATATATATATATATATATATACTGTATATATATATATATATATATATATATATGCATAACAGAGAGAGAGAGAGAGAGGGGGGGGGGCGGTAAATAGATAAACAGGGCCCTAGATTGATAATGCTTCATATGCACACACTATAAGGGAGACCTTGTTATGAGTTTTATGCTATGAAATTCTGCCCTCCTCTGTTCAGTAATAATTAATACTATATAGGAGACCAAGGAAGTGGTACGAAACTTATTATATCGATTAGGAAACTAAGATACTAAAATCTGTTCAGAGTCCTTGGTGGATGTAGTATCTGGATCATAACAGGATACTTGCCACTAAGGTAGTATATGTGGAAACATGATCACATACAAGTTCTGATCTACCAGTAACTATCTTATCTTGGAGGTTGCATAGTTCTTCATTAGAACAGCTTACGAAGAGGTCCAACAGCATATATACAATTTGCAATTACTGTGCTACAAAATTAAATTTATTTCTATTTAGATTACCCGGTACCTTAATTAAATGGATTTTTTTATATATTTTTTTTTTACCATGCTATTTTTCTAGTTCCTCCCCGAAGGTCTCATCACCTGGACCACTCTATCACCCCTATCACCAATCCATCTTAGTACCCTCTCTCTAGGGCACCCTGGCTATCCCTTCCATCCATCGGTGTTTATCTCTTCTCTCACCAGGCAGTCGGTAGATCTCACTCTCACCAGTCAACAGCTCCGTCTGTCTCTCTCTCTCTCTCTATCTATCTATATATCTCTCTCTCTCACACACACCAGGCAGTCGGTAGATATGTCTCTCACCAGTCAACAGCTCCGTCTCTCTCTCTCTATCTATCTCTATATATATCTATCTCTCTCACACACACACCAGGCAGTCGGTAGATATCTCTCTCACCAATCAAAAGCTCTCTCTCTCGACCTGGGATACTCCTCATAAATGAGATATCCCGGGTAAACGTAGGTGTCCAATATTCTTGCACAAAATGGCAGTGCTAACTGGCTGTTGTGATAAGCTTTGTCCTGAGGTCGCCGGGGTGCCTTGTTTGCAGGTCTGACTTGGTCTGACCATGGAGCTGATCCTATCTCCATGGGTCTGACCATTCTATTGCTAGAACATAACCACCCACTTTTTCAATAGTGTTATGTTGCAATCAATCCTTAACCCATCGTAAACCTACTCCTTCTTATGCTTACTACACTATTAGGCACAGAGGATTATAACCAATCTATGCATCGATTTACATACCCTCTTCGACAAACAGGGGTTAGATAATTTCCCGAGAGCTTGAGCCTTCCTCCTTTAAATCACAATTGCCACCGTATTGTTTACATACCAAGGGGAGGAAGTCTGGTGAAATAAACCGGGTGATAGAAGAGATAAGAATGATGGAAGGAGAGAAAAGAACGAGCTGCGGCTTCCTGGTGTGAGGGTGACGAAGACGGTGAGCTGTCTTTGAGGTTTGCAAAGATAAGGGAGGCCTGGTGAGATGGGAGATACAAGGAACATGTTGAGTGATAACAGCTGGCGGGATGAGGGAAACCAGCGACAGGGTAAACAACGCAGGAAGAGATAAAACTAGACAGTTACTGTTATGTATAGCAATATCCAATAAGATAAAAAAAAAAGAGAAAGAGAGAGACAGAAACAAAAGTTGTGTGTCATTTCCATGGACCCCTTGCAATGGTGGGAAGGGAAGAATGGATGTGTAAATATTCGAAAGGTGGACACCCTTCAATTCATATACCGTCAATGTTTGCATTACAAATTGTAGAACCAATCCTGGGATAACAGAGATAGGAATATCAGAATACACACCCAGTTAGACTATAGTCGTTAAAACGTATCCACTACAGCGTCCATCTAAAGAATGCCCAGCGCTACCTAGGAAGAACATTTTTCAGGTGACATCAGATTGAAGGAGACCACAGCCAGGACAGGTAAGACTGGACTGATAAAGACCACCGGAAGACAAGACCCAGACCCCTGACACCCCACAGTGAGGGCGACAGAGGGACAGAGGGGTGCGGTTGACCAAGGGCGGCGGTGGCGGTGAGTCGCACGCCGTCACACCGTCGACTTGGTTTTGTCTCCCTTCCTCGCCACCCGTGAGAGCTCTGCAGGGGGCCCAGGGAAATGAGACCGCTGGGGTGCGCGCAGATGCCACCCCGCCCGCTTTATTTAGATCAGGCCTCAGATACCGCGGCTTGGGGGGCTCATTAGCTTAGATACCGGTACCAGTCCAAGGTTTCGGCACAACATTTAAATCTAAAATACACAAAGAAACGGTTACTCCAAAAATTGATATGAACAAATATGTCGTATATTCTCTTCTAACTATCGTTGTGTTGTTCAATGTAACTTCTTTCATCATTGGGAGCCATATATAGGGCTCTGGGAATGTTACCACCTATAGAAAATTGTCTATACAAAATAAAATAACATTATATCATTATAAATTGTGTTTACCACTATTAAATCAATCAATAAAATATATATCCTATCATATACCGGTATGCACTATATAATGTATATATATGATTGATTGTTACTATAATTAAGATTAATAAGATACAAAATTAATTTGACCTTATCATGTCATCCAGCGTATTTAGATCTGGGCTTGGATAAAATGGCTTTGGAGACTCATTAGCTTAGGCAGTGAGCTTAAATTTCTGGAATATACTGTATATACTGTATATATATATATATATATATATATATATATATATATATATATATAGTATATAATAACATTAATTTGAAATAACATATTACCAACTTAACAGTATTTTAATTTGCCCTAATTGATATCAAGCCACCATGGGTAATACCCCAACAGCCACTCCAGTTGGATAGACCACGTACACTATACCCTATTCCAAGTAGTTATGCACACACTCTTGAACATTAATCTCTAGAACTCACAAACGAATAGAGTAATCCAGCTAATATTACTACTATTTGGGAAGGGTTAGCCAGGGAATAGGTTCACAGCCCATTTTCTCTAACCCTTTTTGAGCTACAGAGGTTAGGGTTCAGGATTTCTGGAGTGGCTACTTTGAATCTGGTACAGTAGCCCTCAACAGGAACTACGTCACAGGCATGGTGTACGGGAGATAAGGGCAAGATAACGAGGGACTTACTTGACAAAAATGAGGTTACAGAATCTGGTTATTTCACAATTTCCTCACCTATGTGCTTTGGTGACATTTTTTCCCCAGCTACCGTCAGGCTCGTTCATTCTAATTGGGAAGGATATCTGAAGGTCATTTGGTTACTCACTATTAAATCCTTGAATTTCCACTAGTCCTCCCTATGCCGAAAAATCGTCTGACAGTAACAAAATGTCATACAAAATCGTGATATGAGAGGAAGAGCTAAGAAACAAAAACTACTCCATCATTAGGCCGTAAGACGGAACACAAATAAACAAAACACCTCCTGGCGCAAAAAACAAAACAAAACACAATAATATATATATATATATATATATATATATATATATATATATATATATACAGATAGATAGAAATAAATAAATGTATGAATACATTAAAATGTAATAATACATAAAAAAAACAATAAATAATAAGTAAATAAATATATATAAATAAATCAAACACACACACAAACCTAGAATATTTGGTAATTTCCCAACCTGGTGACCTGTGTGTTGAAGAGGTAGCGGCCCTGGTATAGGAAATGACACTCAGTATGGAGGGGGGCAAGATGAGGGTATGGATGGAAACTCTTAAGACAATAATCGAGTCCTAATATGAATCCTCAAACAGCAAAACTAACCTCCGAGCAGGGTTACCAAATCAAGTTAGTAAATATATGCCGAAAATCGCTTGAATAATGCCACAATCTTTAGACTATCGCTCGGAAATAGTCAAATCTCCAGAATATAGCCAGAATGTGTGTCGCTAGGTGTAAGTATTTTTGTCGCTAGGTGTAAGTATTTGTGTCGCTAGGTGTAAGTATTTGTGTCGCTAGGTGTAAGTATTTGTGTCGCTAGGTGTAAGTATTTGTGTCGCTAGGTGTAAGTATTTGTGTCGCTAGGTGTAAGTATTTGTGTCGCTAGGTGTAAGTATTTGTGTCGCTAGGTGTAAGTATTTGTGTCGCTAGGTGTAAGTATTTGTGTCGCTAGGTGTAAGTATTTGTGTCGCTAGGTGTAAGTATTTGTGTCGCTAGGTGTAAGTATTTGTGTCGCTAGGTGTAAGTATTTGTGTCGCTAGGTGTAAGTATTTGTGTCGCTAGGTGTAAGTATTTGTCGCTAGGTGTAAGTATTTGTGTCGCTAGGTGTAAGTATTTGTGTCGCTAGGTGTAAGTATTTGTGTCGCTAGGTGAAAGTATTTGTGTCGCTAGGTGTAAGTATTTGTGTCGCTAGGTGTAAGTATTTGTGTCGCTAGGTGTAAGTATTTGTGTCGCTAGGTGCAAGTATTTGTGTCGCTAGGTGTAAGTATTTGTGTCGCTAGGTGTAAGTATTTGTGTCGCTAGGTGTAAGTATTTGTGTCGCTAGGTGCAAGTATTTGTGTCGCTAGGTGTAAGTATTTGTGTCGCTAGGTGTAAGTATTTGTGTCGCTAGGTGTAAGTATTTGTGTCGCTAGGTGTAAGTATTGTGTCGCTAGGTGTAAGTATTTGTGTCGCTAGGTGTAAGTATTTGTGTCGCTAGGTGTAAGTATTTGTGTCGCTAGGTGTAAGTATTTGTGTCGCTAGGTGTAAGTATTTGTGTCGCTAGGTGTAAGTATTTGTGTCGCTAGGTGTAAGTATTTGTGTCGCTAGGTGTAAGTATTTGTGTCGCTAGGTGTAAGTATTTGTGTCGCTAGGTGTAAGTATTTGTGTCGCTAGGTGTAAGTATTTGTGTCGCTAGGTGTAAGTATTAGTGTCGCTAGGTGTAAGTATTTGTGTCGCTAGGTGTAAGTATTTGTGTCGCTAGGTGTAAGTATTTGTGTCGCTAGGTGTAAGTATTTGTGTCGCTAGGTGTAAGTATTTGTGTCGCTAGGTGTAAGTATTTGTGTCGCTAGGTGTAAGTATTTGTGTCGCTAGGTGTAAGTATTTGTGTCGCTAGGTGTAAGTATTTGTGTCGCTAGGTGTAAGTATTTGTGTCGCTAGGTGAAAGTATTTGTGTCGCTAGGTGTAAGTATTTGTGTCGCTAGGTGTAAGTATTTGTGTCGCTAGGTGTAAGTATTTGTGTCGCTAGGTGCAAGTATTTGTGTCGCTAGGTGTAAGTATTTGTGTCGCTAGGTGTAAGTATTTGTGTCGCTAGGTGTAAGTATTTGTGTCGCTAGGTGCAAGTATTTGTGTCGCTAGGTGTAAGTATTTGTGTCGCTAGGTGTAAGTATTTGTGTCGCTAGGTGTAAGTATTTGTGTCGCTAGGTGTAAGTATTTGTGTCGCTAGGTGTAAGTATTTGTGTCGCTAGGTGTAAGTATTTGTGTCGCTAGGTGTAAGTATTTGTGTCGCTAGGTGTAAGTATTTGTGTCGCTAGGTGTAAGTATTTGTGTCGCTAGGTGTAAGTATTTGCCTCTAGATCGAAGTGAATACCTCTAAATCTAGTGGTTAAGGGAGCCCACCTCACTTTTTTCTCTTTCTCTCCCTCTCTCTTTGACTTGTATCCATTCGGCCCCATTCAGCCTACTATTTTAAGACGTTTACCCCCATCCAGGTGTCAATATTTTCCTGGCGAGCGGTAGCGTGCCAGCATATACAGTATATATATTTTTGTTATGACAGAAGCTACATTTGTAAATTTTTCGATAGAAAAAATTCTCCGGCGAAGCCGGATTTCTCCATACAATGCTGGCTCGCTATCGCTCGCCAAGAAAAAATCGACACCTAGATGGGGATAAACGTCTTAACACAGTTGGCTAGATGGGGGCGAATGGATACAAGCTAGGGAAAGAAAGAAAAGGAGAGAAAGATAAAAAAAAAAAAAACGGCTAAATTGGCAACACTACCTCCGAAACGTAAATATTAGGTAAAGAATTATTGAGAAGATTCGATATAGTTCGGGGTTGCATAAAACAAAACAAAATTAGGCCCTCGATTTATGTCCCAGAGTGTACTACAAGGCCGGTTCCTCTTAAATTACAAGCTCGCTATCGCTCGTTAGGAAAAAATATACACCTAAATTGAAAGAAATATCTTAATATTAGCATAAAATGGGACAGATCTTAAAATCGCCAAACTAATGGGGCAAACGTTTTCAAATCTCAGAACTAATGGGGCTAGCCATGAGGGAGAAGGGGGTCCAGACAAAGCAACCATCTTCCCTTAAGGTCATGATGTATGCCCTAGACTCCAAGAGGGTACCTTCCAAATCGATAGTTAATATTTTTTCACCAACCAACTTTACTTCTAAACTCAATTAATTCAATCAACAAATACATGTGGCACTCCAAGGACTCGAACCTAGGATACTCACACCGAAATTCCGCGCACTTATGCATTACGCTATCAAGACAGTTCCCAGACAATCTTGTTCATAAAATGTGTCATTTTAAGACACCATATTTTTTCTTTGACAGTCATCGCGTGTTTCTAATACCGCGTGACTATAGTCTGTTGTTTTGTTTTTGTTTTTTCCAGTTGGCGGTAACTTGCCATGTCCGCATTTTGATTACTTGGCTATTAGGATGATTCTGTAACGAAACATGTAAACTACGAAACATTTCGCTCTGACATGACGCAAAAATATATTAAGTTGCATATACTTTCATTAACTATTGAAAACTATGTTGCGAAGGGATTAACCAGCAGCTGAAATTGAAATACAACCGACTATAGATTTGTTTTTGTTTCACATCGTCAATATGTCGAGTTCATGTCCCCCTCTCTAGATTTCTCTCAAATTATAAACAAGGTTTTCGGTAAATTTTAATTTTGACTGTGCACTACAGTACCAGGCCAAGATACTCAAACCTAACCTAAAATTTAAGACGATCTTAAGGCTCGCAATCCTGAACCAATAAATAAACAAATAAATATATATATGTGTGAGTGTGTGTGTGTCAAACAGCGTTTTAATATATTCTACAATTCGCGGCGTAAAGAGCGGCCAGAAAGTATTGGAAGTCAAGTAACTACATATAGCGGGTATAGTGTATTTATCTACTGTATATACACACAAGTTCTCTAATATAAATGCAGAGAAAAACGGTTATTTATGATTACTTAAACTAAACTAACTTAATGTGCAACTAAAGCCTCCATCTGCCATTAGAAATATACAAATCTCAGTGTACAATATGGTGATATGCACGCAAGTTTCCAAACTTTTTATTGGGCTAGAAAGTGAGGTATGGTCTCCCTCCCTATCCGATGCACCGATTTACGATATTATTATAGGTTTTAGGGTTTTGGTTTTGGCTGGTCTGAGAACGCATCCCCATTTACCCCATTCATTTTAGGGTTTGCTATACGATGTTTCTATTTAAGATCGGGTTTTGAGCAGCGTAACCCAATCGTATATCGAGGGAGACCTGTGTACTGGATGGGATATGGTGCAGGTGCTGTAGTATTACAAGGAGTGAGATGCAAACACCTGTATAAGGATGATCATATTTTATGGGGAACAGTCATTTCAAGTTTACAAGTTTTTATAAAGCCATTGACTTGCTCAAATACGTAAAAGTGAAAGTGGGCTACCAAAACAAAGGGGCTTTTTTATCGTGAATTGTTTATTTAAGGGGAAAAGGGTAGTTTTCCTAGATCCTCTTCTCCCTCATGTTTAGCCCCGTTAGTTTTCAGATTTTAAGATGTTTGTCCTATTAGTTTGTCGATTTTAAGACCTTCCGTCCCATTTCCTTGTCAATATTAAGACTGTTCGTTCCAATAAGATGTCGTGAGCATATAATTTTGGAAGAATCGGTCTTCGGCCGGGACATTATTCTACCGAAAAATTTACAAATTAATCTAGAATAAGGAGCTAATGGATGTTTTTAAAAAGTATGATGGAGGTCTACTGAGGAAACTAGAAAAATAATAAATAAATGAACAAATCGACCAAAAAGTGAACCATCCCCCCTTAATACTATTGTCGGGAGCATTATATATTACGGGTGTGAGTATAAGAGGAGGTGGCATGTACTGTATGAACCAGTAGTATCTAGCTCATATACTGTATGAACCAGTAGTATCTAGCTCATGTACTGTATGAACCAGTAGTATCTAGCTCATGTACTGTATGAACCAGTAGTATCTAGCTCATGTACTGTATGAACCAGTAGTATCTAGCTCATGTACTGTATGAACCAGTAGTATCTAGCTCATGTACTGTATGAACCAGTAGTATCTAGCTCATGTACTGTATGAACCAGTAGTATCTAGCTCATGTACTGTATGAACCAGTAGTATCTAGCTCATGTACTGTATGAACCAGTAGTATCTAGCTCATGTACTGTATGAACCAGTAGTATCTAGCTCATGTGCTGTATGAACCAGTAGTATCTAGCTCATGTACTGTATGAACCAGTAGTATCTAGCTCATGTACTGTATGAACCAGTAGTATCTAGCTCATGTGCTGTATGAACCAGTAGTATCTAGCTCATGTACTGTATGAACCAGTAGTATCTAGCTCATGTACTGTATGAACCAGTAGTATCTAGCTCATGTACTGTATGAACCAGTAGTATCTAGCTCATGTACTGTATGAACCAGTAGTATCTAGCTCATGTACTGTATGAACCAGTAGTATCTAGCTCATGTACTGTATGAACCAGTAGTATCTAGCTCATGTGCTGTATGAACCAGTAGTATCTAGCTCATGTACTGTATGAACCAGTAGTATCTAGCTCATGTACTGTATGAACCAGTAGTATCTAGCTCATGTGCTGTATGAACCAGTAGTATCTAGCTCATGTACTGTATGAACCAGTAGTATCTAGCTCATGTACTGTATGAACCAGTAGTATCTAGCTCATGTACTGTATGAACCAGTAGTATCTAGCTCATGTGCTGTATGAACCAGTAGTATCTAGCTCATGTACTGTATGAACCAGTAGTATCTAGCTCATGTACTGTATGAACCAGTAGTATCTAGCTCATGTGCTGTATGAACCAGTAGTATCTAGCTCATGTACTGTATGAACCAGTAGTATCTAGCTCATGTACTGTATGAACCAGTAGTATCTAGCTCAAGTACTGTATGAACCAGTAGTATCTAGCTCATGTACTGTATGAACCAGTAGTATCTAGCTCATGTACTGTATGAACCAGTAGTATCTAGCTCACGTACTGTATGAACCAGTAGTATCTAGCTCATGTGCTGTATGAACCAGTAGTATCTAGCTCATGTACTGTATGAACCAGTAGTATCTAGCTCATGTACTGTATGAACCAGTAGTATCTAGCTCATGTACTGTATGAACCAGTAGTATCTAGCTCATGTACTGTATGAACCAGTAGTATCTAGCTCATGTACTGTATGAACCAGTAGTATCTAGCTCATGTACTGTATGAACCAATAGTATCTAGCTCATGTACTGTATGAACCAGTAGTATCTAACTCATGTACTGTATGAACCAGTAGTATCTAGCTCATGTGCTGTATGAACCAGTAGTATCTAGCTCATGTACTGTATGAACCAATAGTATCTAGCTCATGTACTGTATGAACCAGTAGTATCTAACTCATGTACTGTATGAACCAGTAGTATCTAGCTCATGTGCTGTATGAACCAGTAGTATCTAGCTCATGTACTGTATGAACCAGTAGTATCTAGCTCATGTGCTGTATGAACCAGTAGTATCTAGCTCATGTACTGTATGAACCAGTAGTATCTAGCTCATGTACTGTATGAACCAGTAGTATCTAGCTCATGTACTGTATGAACCAGTAGTATCTAGCTCATGTACTGTATGAACCAGTAGTATCTAGCTCATGTGCTGTATGAACCAGTAGTATCTAGCTCATGTACTGTATGAACCAGTAGTATCTAGCTCATGTACTGTATGAACCAGTAGTATCTAGCTCATGTGCTGTATGAACCAGTAGTATCTAGCTCATGTACTGTATGAACCAGTAGTATCTAGCTCATGTACTGTATGAACCAGTAGTATCTAGCTCATGTACTGTATGAACCAGTAGTATCTAACTCATGTACTGTGTGAACCAGTAGTATCTAGCTCATGTACTGTATGAACCAGTAGTATCTAGCTCATGTACTGTATGAACCAGTAGTATCTAGCTCATGTGCTGTATGAACCAGTAGTATCTAGCACATGTACTGTATGAACCAGTAGTATCTAGCTCATGTGCTGTATGAACCAGTAGTATCTAGCTCATGTACTGTATGAACCAGTAGTATCTAGCTCATGTACTGTATGAACCAGTATCTAGCTCATGTACTGTATGAACCAGTAGTATCTAGCTCATGTACTGTATGAACCAGTAGTATCTAGCTCATGTGCTGTATGAACCAGTAGTATCTAGCTCATGTACTGTATGAACCAGTAGTATCTAGCTCATGTACTGTATGAACCAGTAGTATCTAGCTCATGTGCTGTATGAACCAGTAGTATCTAGCTCATGTACTGTATGAACCAGTAGTATCTAGCTCATGTACTGTATGAACCAGTAGTATCTAGCTCATGTACTGTATGAACCAATAGTATCTAGCTCATGTACTGTATGAACCAGTAGTATCTAACTCATGTACTGTATGAACCAGTAGTATCTAGCTCATGTGCTGTATGAACCAGTAGTATCTAGCTCATGTACTGTATCAACCAATAGTATCTAGCTCATGTACTGTATGAACCAGTAGTATCTAACTCATGTACTGTATGAACCAGTAGTATCTAGCTCATGTGCTGTATGAACCAGTAGTATCTAGCTCATGTACTGTATGAACCAGTAGTATCTAGCTCATGTACTGTATGAACCAGTAGTATCTAACTCATGTACTGTATGAACTAGTAGTATCTAGCTCATGTGCTGTATGAACCAGTAGTATCTAACTCATGTACTGTGTGAACCAGTAGTATCTAACTCATGTACTGTATGAACCAGTAGTATCTAACTCATGTACTGTATGAACCAGTAGTATCTAGCTCATGTACTGTATGAACCAGTAGTATCTAGCTCATGTACTATATGAACCAGTAGTATCTAACTCATATACTGTATGAACCAGTAGTATCTAGCTCATGTACTGTATGCACCAGTAGTATCTAGCTCATGTACTGTATGAACCAGTAGTATCTAGCTCATGCAATGTATGAACCAGTAGTATCTAGCTCATGTACTGTATGAACCAGTAGTATCTAGCTCATGTACTGTATGAACCAGTAGTATCTAACTCATGTGCTGTATGAACCAGTAGTATCTAGCTCATGTGCTGTATGAACCAGTAGTATCTAGCTCATGTACTGTATGAACCAGTAGTATCTAACTCATGTACTGTATGAACCAGTAGTATCTAGCTCATGTACTGTATGAACCAGTAGTATCTAGCTCATGTACTGTATGAACCAGTAGTATCTAGCTCATGTACTGTATGAACCAGTAGTATCTAGCTCATGTACTGTATGAACCAGTAGTATCTAGCTCATGTGCTGTATGAACCAGTAGTATCTACCTCATGTGCTGTATGAACCAGTAGTATCTAACTCATGTACTGTATGAACCAGTAGTATCTAGCTCATGTGCTGTATGAACCAGTAGTATCTACCTCATGTGCTGTATGAACCAGTAGTATCAGCTCATGTACTGTATGAACCAGTAGTATCTAGCTCATGTACTGTATGAACCAGTAGTATCTAGCTCATGTACTGTATGAACCAGTAGTATCTAGCTCATGTACTGTATGAACCAGTAGTATCTAGCTCATGTACTTTATGGACCAGTAGTATCTAGCTCATGTACTGTATGAACCAGTAGTATCTAGCTCATGTACTTTATGAACCAGTAGTATCTAGCTCATGTACTGTATGAACCAGTAATATCTAGCTCATGTACTGTATGAACCAGTAGTATCTAGCTCATGTGCTGTATGAACCAGTAGTATCTAGCTCATGTACTGTATGAACCAGTAGTATCTAGCTCATGTACTGTATGAACCAGTAGTATCTAGCTCATGTACTGTATGAACCAGTAGTATCTAGCTCATGCGCTGTATGAACCAGTAGTATCTAGCTCATGTAATGTATGAACCAGTAGTATCTAGCTCATGTACTGTATGAACCAGTAGTATCTAGCTCATGTACTGTATGAACCAGTAGTATCTAGCTCATGTGCTGTATGAACCAGTAGTATCTAGCTCATGTGCTGTATGAACCAGTAGTATCTAGCTCATGTACTGTATGAACCAGTAGTATCTAGCTCATGTACTGTATGAACCAGTAGTATCTAGCTCATGTACTGTATGAACCAGTAGTATCTAGCTCATGTACTGTATGAACCAGTAGTATCTAACTCATGTACTGTGTGAACCAGTAGTATCTAGCTCATGTACTGTATGAACCAGTAGTATCTAGCTCATGTACTGTATGAACCAGTAGTATCTAACTCATGTACTGTATGAACCAGTAGTATCTAGCTCATGTACTGTATGAACCAGTAGTATCTAGCTCATGTACTGTATGAACCAGTAGTATCTAGCTCATGTACTGTATGAACCAGTAGTATCTAACTCATGTACTGTGTGAACCAGTAGTATCTAGCTCATGTACTGTATGAACCAGTAGTATCTAGCTCATGTACTGTATGGACCAGTAGTATCTAGCTCATGTACTGTATGAACCAGTAGTATCTAGCTCATGTACTGTATGAACCAGTAGTATCTAGCTCATGTGCTGTATGAACCAGTAGTATCTAACTCATGTGCTGTATGAACCAGTAGTATCTAGCTCATGTACTGTATGAACCAGTAGTATCTAGCTCATGTGCTGTATGAACCAGTAGTATCTACCTCATGTGCTGTATGAACCAGTAGTATCTAGCTCATGTACTGTATGAACCAGTAGTATCTAGCTCATGTGCTGTATGAACCAGTAGTATCTACCTCATGTGCTGTATGAACCAGTAGTATCAGCTCATGTACTGTATGAACCAGTAGTATCTAGCTCATGTACTGTATGAACCAGTAGTATCTAGCTCATGTACTGTATGAACCAGTAGTATCTAGCTCATGTACTGTATGAACCAGTAGTATCTAGCTCATGTACTGTATGAACCAGTAGTATCTAGCTCATGTACTGTATGAACCAGTAGTATCTAGCTCATGTACTGTATGAACCAGTAGTATCTAGCTCATGTACTGTATGAACCAGTAGTATCTAGCTCATGTACTGTATGAACCAGTAGTATCTAGCTCATGTACTGTATGAACCAGTAGTATCTAGCTCATGTACTGTATGAACCAGTAGTATCTAGCTCATGTACTGTATGAACCAGTAGTATCTAGCTCATGTACTGTATGAACCAGTAGTATCTAGCTCATGTACTGTATGAACCAGTAGTATCTAACTCATGTACTGTATGAACCAGTAGTATCTAACTCATGTACTGTATGAACCAGTAGTATCTAACTCATGTACTGTATGAACAATTAGTATCTAACTCATGTACTGTATTATCTGACCACATATCAATGTAACTATGAGAGTCTACATGTGGGAATTAATAACAGTGAATTACAGTCACTCATAAAATGTCGTGGACCTCACTTATTTATAATTATGGAAGTATTATTATAATTATCTGGAAACGAATTTGTGCATATAATTTTCTATACAACAACTACAAAACTATATATACTATTTATTAAAAAGGTAGTTCATTCCAAAAATCAATCGAGGGAGTTACAAATTGCATACAGACAAACATAAGGGATCCAGGATTTGTTATAATATTTCGGAAACGGCGAGAGAGAGGATGGAGCAGGTCAAAACGGCCGGCATGTCTTAAGGGGAGGGATTTATTTATTTATTTATATATATCTTTCTTTTTTTCTTTTTTTTACCGCTTCTCCTTCATGTAAAGCTCCATTAGTTTTGAAACTAAGACTTTCGCCCATTTCTTTGTGAATATTTAGACTTCTTGCCATTTAGGTTTCGATTTTATCCTGGCGAGCGATAGCGAGGCGAGCCTGTAATTTAATAGAAACCGGCCTTCGGCCTGAAAAATGTTCCATGAAAAAATGTGCAAATTTATCTCGAAGGGGGATTTTGGGATGTTTGATGTGTGTGTGTGTGTGTGTGTGTGTTTAACCTTGATAGAGATCTTGTGAGCAAACTATAACAAATATGTATACCGGTAATCAGACCAAAATTAATATATGACTATAGTAACGTCCTTTCCAAACCTCCTGGATGAAGGGCCAGCAGCTAGGGAGGGTGAAACACGCAGGGTCGCTGGGAAAGTGAAGGGGTCGCTAAAACACCAGGTAAGGCTCAGGAAACTACAAACAATATGTAGTGGTGGTGGTTTCGTTCACTTCTCATCTCGCAAATACCCACGAGTCAATTTGCCAACGAGTAATTTCGACGACACTCAGGTAATTTCGCCCGTATTCATGAGTCAATTTGCTAACGAGTAAGTTCGCCGATACTCAGGTAATCTCGTCCATATTCAAGAGTAAAATTGTCAATGTCTATTTTCGCCGACACTCGGGTAATTTCGCCCATATTCAAAAGTCCATTCGCGAAATAGTTAGTTCGCTCACCTTTAAGAGCTGATTTGTTTTTATTTATGTCGTGTTAGTGCGTTTACACCAGACAGCAAAAGTTCTCTCCATCAAATTCATCAAAATATAATAATAATAATAAATAAATAATAGAATAAATATAAAATAAATAGATAAATAGATAAATTAATAAAATATAAATAAATAAATATATATAAATAACAAATAACTAAAGGTATCCTCACCTCACGCAACCTTTACCTAACCAAAATATACCTAGCACAGATTTGATCTGTGCCCCATGAGCATTCTTTCCTCTCACTTAAACATTAGGTTAACCCCTTCAGACATATATGACGCAGAGGTTGCCAGATTAGCAATAAGAAATAGAGTTCTCTCACTCTTATAATTACCTCTCCAAAATTAGTTTTCTGCCCACATCTAACTCAAAGACAACTGCAGAGGTTGAAGTAACTAAAATAAAGGTTTGTAAAAAACCCTGATGGTAATAAAGGCTTTAAAGTATCCCTAATAGGCTCAAAATTGCGTCATATGTCGGAGAGGAGTATAGCGCGGTTGGGAATATGAACATGATTAGATTAATATCCAGTATTCGAGAATGGATAATAAGTCGTAGGCATATGCATAAACCTTTAACCGTCCTGCTGGTGTAATCGTTAGTGTTTAAAACTGTGATAACCGAGGTTCGAATCCCGGTGGATCACATAATTATATGCTTTCATTAATTTCAATGGAGGTGCTTGGTGTTGTGGTGAAATTAATAAAAATATATATAATATATGGACCCCCTTCTTCACCATGTTTAGCCCCATTAGTTGAGATATTTTAAGACGTTCACTTCATTAGTTTGGCGATTTTAAGATCTTTAGCTCACTTTCTTTGTCAATTTTAAACCTTTCGTGCCATTTAAGTATCTAGTTTTTCCTGGCAAGCGATAGCGAGCCTGCAATTTAGAAGGGGATATTATTCTACCGAAAAATTTACAAATTTAGCTCGAAAGGGAATCTTGGAGGGGGGAGGGGGGGGGGGGGGGTTTAAAAGCTTGATAGAAGTCTAGGGAGCCAACTAAAAATATATATAATAACAAAAATGGTAAATAAAATAACCTCTTTATAAAAAGTGCAAATGTATAGCAAGGGGGAAGAATAACGCCGGATAGTGGGGCAAGTGAAGGGGGTGGGGGGGGGGGGGAGAGAATAAACAATATAAGCATCCCCCTCCCCCTCATCTCTGTTTACGGTGACTTCGCCTACTTATCAATTCGTCAATACCAAACCTAAAATAATAATAATAATAATAATAATAATAATAATAATAATAATGATAATGTATGTATGCATGCATATACTCGGGCACATACCCCATAGCTGGGAGTGGCCAACTCGAGACAGAGCCCGAACAAAAACAGAACGAAACAAAAAATACAGTAACAAAACTCACACACATCTAGGTCGCCGAAGAGAAGACCTAGAGACCAAGGAGCACTAGGGGCCTCCAGCAAAACAATGATAATAATAATAATAATAATAATAATAATAATAATAATTAAAATTGCAAGCAACGTTGTCCGGGGTTCGACGGTTTTGGAAGCAGGGTATTGTGTTGGATAGTGGATACAAATGCTGTGTCACAGATATCAAAAGATCATTTAACTTATCGGGCATGGCGAAACTACAGGAGCAGATTGTGCAAACAAACAAGAGCGAGAGAGGGAGAGATTGGCTGTAAAAGGGATCTGCCTCTATCTGTTTAGTAACAGAGTTGTAGATATGTGGAATAGGCTACCGAGTGCTATAATGGGATCAAGAACAATAGAGCTTCAACTTGAAATTAGATAGAACGAGATGGGTTGGGTGTGAAAGGGATCTGCCATGTGTAGGTCAATCGGCTCTGGAGACTCCCGTTTTCTTATTTTTTTATTTTCTCATTTGTGAAGGAGAGAGAGGGAGTATGGCAAGAGAATAGGATGTCGTAAACGTAAGGAAGATAGCGATAAATATGAGAGAGAGAGAGAGAGCGCGGGATGGGTTGGGTGTGAAAGGGATCTGACATGTGTGGGCCAATCGGCTCTCTGCAGACTCCGGTTTTCTTATGTTCTCATTTGTGTGAGAGAGAGAGAGAGACTAGGATGTCATAAATGTAAGGAAGACAGAGATAAATGAGAGTGAGTTTATATGAGATGGGTTGGGTGTGAAAAGGATCTGTCTTGTGTGGGCCAAGTGGCTCTCTACAGACTCCCACTTTCTTATGTTCCTATTTCTTACAATTGTGTTTTGGTTGCATGTGTAAGGGATCTGCCTCATTTGTACCGGTATGCAAACAAACAAGAGCGAGAGAGAAAGAGATTGGCTGTGTAAGGGATCTGCCTCTATTCGCTTGGTAAAAGAGTTGTAGATATGTGGAATAGGCTACCAAGTGCTATAGTGGGATCAATAACAATAGAGCTTCAACATAAAATTTGATAAGATGAGATGGATTGGGTGTGAAAGGGATCTGCCGTGTGTGGGCCAATCGGCTCTCTGCAGACTCCCATTTTCATCTTCGTAGCATGTGTAAGGATCTGCCTCCTATGTACCAGTGTGCAAATAAGAGAGAGATTGGCTGTGTAAGGGATCTGCCTCTCTCGTAACAGAGTCGTAGATATGTGAAATAGGCTACCTAGTGCTATAGTGGGATCAAGAACAATAGAGAATTTCAAGATAAAATCAGATAGTCATATGGACGAAATGGGTTGGATGTGAAAGGGATCTGCCTTTTGTGGGCCACTTGTCTCTCTGCATATTCCCATGTTCATCTTGTAAGGGATCTGCCTCATTTGTACCGGTGTGCAAACAAACGAGCGACAGAGAGAGACTGGGTGTGTAAGGGATCTGCCTCTATCGTTTAGTAACAGAGTTGTAGATATGTGGAATAGGCTACCGAGTCCTATAGCCAATCGGCTCTCTGCAGACTCCTGTTTACTTATGTTCTCATTTGTGAGAGAGAGCGAGGCTCCCTATTTCCTGTTCTCATGCACTAGTACAGTATGTCGTAATCGTAAGGAAGACAGCGATAAATAAGAGAGAGAGAGAGATAACTAATGCGTAGCCTATAGCAACACTCAAACAAGCACACACATAGCTACACAAGACCATCACACAAGCACACACACGCCTATCTAGCGACGAACTGTCATACACACTCCCCCCATACCCATTCCATCACTTCGTATGTACGATATTATTTCCGTCTTTTTTACTGTGTATGGATTAAGTTATTGGTGCTCACTCTTGACATATGTGTCCTGCTACTTCTGTATACATACATAATAGCATGAAAGTGATCAATACGCGCATATGAAGCTATGTATCTCGTATATCGGGGTTCTCTTCCCTTCCATCGGTCCACCCCTTATACCTCCATCCCTCCTGGAGGTAAGGCATCTAAATGGACCAATGTAAGTAGCGGGGTACCCCAGGGATCGGTACTAGGACCAATTCTCTTTCTAATTTACATCAACGACATAGAAGTTGTTAAGAAGGCAAACAAAATAATTGGCTTTATAGGCAGGTCATTTGAGCATAAATCCAAAGAAGTTAGACCAAAAAGATATAAACAGAACGAGTTCAACGTAGAGTTACAAACGGTTGCAAAATTATTGGTAAATCTTTTAACTCGCACGAATCTAAGAATTTCTTCTTCAATCGAGTTGTCAACTTGTGGAATGGGCTTCCCCGAGACGTTATAGACTGCAGCACCGTTGATTCATTTAAATTCCGCCTAGACAAATATCTCGCATCAAACCCGCGACTGACTGCGTTTGTAAATGAATAACTTTATCCTCCCCTCAGTTACTAACCCATATGTCCCCTACAGTTCCCTTTCACTTGATCCTCAGTGGAGGACCCTAGAAGGGTCACTAGATCTGTTGTTGCTTGATTTCCTTTGTACTCCTTTGTACTCCTCCCTATCCCATATGTGTAAACATTACATTTTAGCTTTCCGAAGGTAAATACGTACTTCCGATAAATATCTAGCCTTGTATTTAAATCATGAATCCTGTTTAATGTCATTATTTAATAGAAACATGTGTAAGGGTTACATTTATACACAGGATAAGATAAGCAAATACAAACCTCAGAGCATAATCAGTGGCGATGAGAAGGTGGTTGTAGGCAGTGTTGCCAGTTGTAGCGCTACATATTATCGCTAGATGTAGAGCTGTATTTACTTCAGTTTAGCAGCCATTTTTTCATAATTATCTAGAGGCATTTACTAGGATAATTTGAAAATTTCAGACATTCTAGTTATATTACATTGTAAAATTTGCAAAACTAACAAATCAAAACTCTTTAGGAATTGCAGCATTATTCTACCATTGTTTGACTATGTAGCAACATGCTAGCGACTTTTGAGAAAGGATCTAGCGGTATTTTGGGGTAACACTTAGGCAGTGTTGCCAGTTGTATCGCTACATATTATCGCTAGATGTAGAGCTATTTACTTCAATTTAGCAGCCATTTTTTCATATCTAGAGACATTTACTAGGGATAATTTGAAAATTTCAGACATTCTAGTCATATTACATTGTAAAATTTGCAAAACAAACAAACCAAAACTCTTTAGAAATTGCAGCATTATTCTAACATTGTTTGACTATGTAGCAACATGCTAGCGACTTTTGAGAAAGGACCTAGCGGTATTTTGTGGAGACATACTGGGAGGGAGGTGGTGGTTGCAGTGTTGCCAGTTGTAAAGCTACATATTACCGCTAAATGTAGAGCTATTTACTTCAATCTAGCAGCCATTACTTTTATATCTAGAGACATTTACTAGGGATAATTTGAAAATTTCAGACATTCTAGTCATACTACATTGTCAAATTTGCAAAACAAACAAACCAAAACTCTGTAGAAATTGCAGCATTATTCTAACATTGTTTGACTATGTAGCAACATGCTAGCGACTTTTGAGAAAGGATCTAGCGGTATTTTGTGGTAACACTTAGGAGGGTTAAATTACTAGTCACACGGGCAATTGCCAAAACTTTAAGGTCCATATCATTGTTATTAAACTAAGCATTTGGCAAAGGGAGGAATTGTTGAAAACCTTAGCCTCTGTTATTCACCAAAAATAAATTTGAATTATCATTATTATTTGGTACGGTAGGTATGTATTGGTAGGTTGGCTAAATAATTGGTGGAATTCGTAGGGACTCGAACTGTTTTGAGAGAGTTAAATAAAAAAATATATATAGATCTGAATAATAAAGTGACTAAGTTATTAAGCAAAACTGGGGGATGCGTGGAAGCCTATAGACTGTAGACGGTAAACTTTGTGTGGGTAGCAAATGCGGTTTTAAAGTCATTTAAGAATAGACAGTTTTCAATGCTGCGGCCAAACTATTCCACCCATTTATATTCTTTTGGTATCAAAACGTTCGGAATCGCGAGCCTCACCCAACTATGCAAGCATGGCTTTGATCATTGGCGCAGTTTTCAAGATGTGGAATTTTAAGTGGAATTAGAGTTTTTTTTCAAGATTGCCGGAAAAAAACCCACGTGCAAAAGCAAAACCTTCTCTATAACATTTGCGGAGCATTAGTAGTGGAGTCTGTATGCCAAAGCCCAGTCGTTTCCTATCAGTGGGAGAGACGGTATTTAGGCGTCAAGTTTTTCGGGAAATCGGCTGCCACGGACCTGTATGGCCGCCATGCCGGATGTTTAGCATATCAAAAGTTGCCCAATACAAAAACGCACCTGTGAAAGTTTGATCCCGATCCAAAAAGCGGTTCTGGAGTTATTGCGTCTAAACCGGCGTGTAAGAAGAATTTGGATGAAAAACCGGGTTTAATGATTACAATAGGGGTTCCCCGTAGGGGTCGAACCCCTAAAAATAACCTAACAATACGGTACGTTAATGTAACTTACTTAAATCAAGTATACTGTAATCCGACTGAACTTAACCTATCCTTGCCTAAGCAATTATCATTCAAGTATTGGGTGGAACATTTTGGGTATGGGTAAAACAACCGTAACATGACCTATACTATACAGTAACACAACATGGGTTTAAGGGGGGATGGGCCGTTTTTCTGGACCACTTTCTGCTTCATGTTTAGCCCTATTAGTTTTCAGATGTTATGATGTTTGCCCCATTAGTTAGTCGATTTTAAGACCTTTCGCCCCATTTCTTCGTCAATATTTAGACCTTTCGTGCTATTTAGGTGTCGATTTTTTCCCTGGCGAAAGACAGTAAACCTGTAATGTTGGAAGAACCGGCCTTCGGCCGGAAATTTTTTCTATCAAAAAATGTACAAATTAATCTAGAAGGGGGATCTAATGGATGTTTTTTTTTTTTTTAATTTGATAGAGGTCTAGGGAGGAAATTAGAAAAATAACGAATACATGCACAAATCGCCCAAAAAATTAACCATCCCCCCTTAAAGAAGGGGATAATCGATATGTCCATAATAGCATGCCCTTTAAGGGGAGATGGGTAATTTTTCTAGACCCCCTTATCCCTTATTAGTTTTCAGATTTTAATATGTTTGCTACATTAGTTTGTCGATTTGAAGACAATGCGTCCCATTTCTTTGTCAATATTAAGACCTTTCGTGCTATTTAGGTGTCGATTTTTTTTCCTGGCGAACGATAGTGAGCCTGTAATTTTGGAAGAATTTTTTTTCTACCGAAAAATGTACAACTTAATATACAAGGGGAATCTAATGGATGTTTTATTAAGTTTAATGAAGGTCTAGGGAGGAAACTATAAAAATAATCAATATATTAAAAAATCGACCAAAATGTGAACGGTATATTGGGAGTGATCACCATTTAATATTTTAGGATAGTAAGGTTAATTACAAAAATCAAAGACAAATCACTATCAATATACCCGAGGTCTACTGTATAATTATACACAACTTGATTTGTATATCGGGTACCATTGATTTAAGGGGGGTCACCTGCTTTTTTCTCTTTCTCTCCTTTTCTCTCTTTCTATGACTTGTATCTATTCGGCCCCATTCATCCAACTGTTTTAAGACGTTTATTCCCATCCAGGTGTCAATTGCTTCCTGGCGAGCGATAGCAAGCCTGCATTGTATGGAGAAATCTGGCTTCGCCGGAGAAATTTTTCTATCGAAAAATGTACAAATTTAGCTTGCTGTCAAAACAAAATTATATATATGCTGGCTCGCTACCGCTTGCCAGGAAAATATTGACACCTGGATGGGGGTAAACGTATTAAAACAGTAGGCTGAATGGGGCCGAATGGATACAAGCCAAAGATAGAGGGAGAGAAAGAGAAAAAAATGCGAGGTGGGCTCCCTTAATACAGTGTAATATTCATTCGGGCACAAGTCAACTAGGCCGCTATAGTCGGTTTGACTTCATATAACGGCATATTGAATCCCATAGCAACTGTTGTATCGATATTTAAAGAAAACATCGTGAAACTACTACGTCTCTGTCTTAAATTAATGCCAAATGTTGATAATTAACAACATATTTCGCTTCAAAAGCTTCGTAAAGCTGAATAATCAAGACCGGGACACGGCAATTTACCGTCATCTTAAAACAAAACAAAACAATATAGTTTGCCTTTTTCCAGTTCGAAATTACGTCTTCGCCGTCAATTTCGACAATCCGGTGTGGTGATAGACGTTTTCCAATGATTTTCATGCTATTTCTACTCGTTTAAGTATGGCATCCTCATATAGAGAATGTCTTTGTTTTAGTGCCATAGATCAAATGAGTAGAATCAACATGATAATCGCATTAGAAAGGTCTCTCACCTCGCTGTATTGTCGAAATAGAATGCTAAAACGTCATTTTAGGCTGAGAAACGGTATATTGACGTTATGATGTCAACCCTTTACCACAATAGACAGTTAAGGGGAGATGGGCCGGTTTTCTGGACCACTTTCTCCCTCATATTTAGCCCAATTAGTTTTCAGATTTTAAGATGTTTGCCTCATTAGTTAGTCGATTTTAAGACTCTTCGCCCCATTTCTTCGTCAATATTTAGACCTTTCGTGTTATTTAGGTGTCGATTTTTTCCCTGGCGAACGATTGTGAGCCTGTAATGTTGGAAGAACCGGCCTTCGGCCGGAACATTTTTCTACCGATTTTTTTTTCAAATTAATCTAAATGGGGGATCTAATGGATGTTTTTTTTTTAATTTGATGGCGGTCTAGGGAGGAAACTAGAAACATAATGAATACATGCAAAAATCTCCCAAAAAGTGAACCATCCCCCCTAAAGGTAATATTATACCGGCCGTCTGGAATTACAGTGGTTTCTAACACATCACACGAGATTAGGAGACGCTTCAATGAGATACAAAAATAACATAATAACACGGTGCATGCATAATAGAATAATACAAATATACACACACACACACACACACACACACATTTAAGCGAGTTTATCGGTGCAAGCGCAAATTATGCATGCTTACGAATACTATTTTCACTGATTAAACCTTAACAAAACAAAACGATCCAGATTTAAATTTAACTAAAACATAACCTAGCCTACCTTAACCTAACCTAGAACACTAAGTATTATACAACTGTGTGTACACTTAAACTGTCAGCACATTTTCCTATGCTAAGCTTAAAATGATCATGGAACATGTACCCATGAACCCATCAATGCTTACACACACACACATACCCACATACACACACACACTCACACACACACCGTGTACAATGTTCGAGGTTATGAAACACAGCAGTAATAACACCAATACAAACATAATACAGACCCCCACGTATGATTGCGTATCATTTCCAAATGTTCGTGTCTTTCTCCGAGAAGTTCATGGTGGAAGAATACTACTATAAGTCTAAGTACAGTGGGACATCTCGACTCTAACATTGAACACTGTATTACGATACTAGCTGTGTAAGTAACATCGGTCCGAAGTATAGTTACCCACAACTTTCCCAAAAATGAAAACAAAAAGTAAAATAAAGCAATACAGTATTACTGGCCAATGAATCCGCTACATTCCGTTTCCTGTGCATCCCGGTTTAGACAACCTCGCGGTGCAAGAGCCACCACAGGCGGTAGCAGATCTCTGACAGGTTCACTATGTTCATTTTGACTGTGAACAAGGACCTTAAATACTATACTCTATTCGCTGTAACTAGGCGAGAAATCATGACCTCTAATCTCTGTAACTCAAAACCGACTAGAGTAATCGAGCTTATATTTCTACCATTTGGGAAGAGTCAGTCAAGGAATAGATGTGGAAATTTACAGCCAATTTGCTCTAGCCCTTTTTGAGTTACAGAGGATAGAGGTCATGATTTCTCGCCTACTTACAGCGAATAGACTATAGTATATGAGGACCTTGCTGCGAACAACTTCGGTCTTAGTGTTCAATGTCGTGGAGGCAGCCTTTAAAAGGAGTAGTGCGCCAAAGGTTCCGGAGACAACACAATTCAATTTAGCCAAACACAGCCCTCTTCCTAGCGGAATCGGCAATACTAAAATAATAAACATACCGGTATGCATAATATATAAATAATAAACATACCGGTATGCATAATATATAAATAATAAACATACCGGTATGCATGATATATAAATGACTTAAGGGGGGATGGTTCACTTTTTGGGCGATTTTTGCATGTATTTATTATGTTTCTAGTTTCCTCCCTAGACCTCCATCAAATTAATAAAAACATCCATTAGATCCCCCTTCTAGATTAATTTGTACATTTTTCGGTAGAAAAATTTCCCGGCCGAAGGCCGGGTTTTCCAACATTACAGGCTCACTATCGTTCGCCTGGGAAAAAATCGACACCTAAATAGCACGAAAGGTCTAAACATTGACGAAGAAATAGAGCGAAAGGTCTTAAAATCGACTAACTAATGGGGCAAACATCTTAACATCTGAAAACTAATGGGGCTAAACATGAGGGAGAAAGTGGTCCAGAAAACCGGCCCATGTCCCCTTAAGTGTAATAACAAAGCGTTTTATGCATACTGAGTAAATGCCAAAAATATTCACACATATTACGAAAACCTCAGAATAGATGTGGACGGCTATCAATTATGTTGTATCTAATAAGATATATAATTGGTATGTGGGTATAAACTGAGAATACCAGTCTATATAATATAATTAGGCAACAAAACATTGACCAATAACCTTCATAACGAACTGAAAATTACTAGAGTAATCGACCTGATATTGATAGCATTTGGGAAGAGTCACACAGGGAATATGTAGAGTATTTTATAGTCTATACATTTTAACCTTTTTTGAGTTACAAGGGGTAGGAGTAAATTGATTTGTGTCCTACTTATAGTGAATGTGTTACATACACCGTTAACTCCTTCAGTGCAATGCCGTGAATTTAATTGAATTCTGAATTACATTAGAGCATTTACTGAGCATAGAAGTTACCTGTGGGAGTTGTATGACCAAAACATTTCCTAACATCTAATTTCAGCCCCAATGTTATGTACAGTTTGTCAAACTTCCAGCTAACCCACCCTCGCTCTGGGGCTCGCAAAATTAGCTGGCAATACTGGTGTAGTGGTGCAGGGATACCACTTGCCGTAATGTGTTACTTGTGTCTGTCCTGTATATTACTGCAAATTAGACTTTGTAATGTTCACGTTGTGAAGACAATACTCCTTCATTAAGCAGCCACCAATAAAACAGATATAAATGTTCTTATAAACTCGAGTAAAGTATGTTGTGGCAGCCAGCAGGTTTTATATGCGTTGCCAATCAGTGGATATAATAACTTGAATATTTAAGCAAATCTACGAACTTTGGGTGAATGGTCGGGATCATACATAGCGATGTATTCATTTTTATTTGAGATAGGCTTACTTTCCCTTGTTTAGTATATGTTCTAACAATGATATAGCCGAAATCAGATCTACCAATCCCAATCTTTGTAAGACACACCTCCTTCCTACACCAGTATTGCCAGATAATTCTGCGAGCCCCAGAGCGAGGGTGGGTCAGCTGAAACTTTGACCAAATGTACCGTACTGTACAGTCAGAAACCGCAATTTCTTAGACACTTTGATAGGGCCCGGACATGTGGAGTGCATCGTTTCTGGACAACAGCCCACTTTAACTATCACAAGGCCACATACCTATGACCACACGTGTCGAACCAATAGATGCTTCACTCAGTCTGCCATGTAAAATTATAATGCTGCTGCTATGCTATGATCCGCATTCATATATTTGTGGATATACAAATGACAAATATACCTTTATTACATTTCCTTACGTATCTACAGTAAATACGGACACGAATATTACCACAAGTTTAAACAAATATATAATGAAAAGAAATACTTCCACATTGCACAGTGAATGAACAGGATTTAGGTGTGTGTGTAAGTGAACCGATGTGTGTTGGGTTGTAATAGACATAATGCTCTACAGTAGGTGACAAACACTGAAAACAGAAGTGTCTGCTTCATGACATACAACACAATGAACTATGTAATGTAATATTACATGTTATCATCTGGTTATGAAATTCAAGTGTGAAACGGCAATGAATTACCAGTAGTGATATATGGGGGATATTATGTAATACCACACTAAGTTAAGCTTCGGACGCTGATAGGTTTATATATTCGGTATTAATTTAGTAAAATGTTTATATAACATTAAAGGGTAAAGGCTATATAAGCATCGTATCGTGATATTACGTTAAGCAATGGCTATAGATACCTTTTCGATGTTAGTATTATTGTATCTGATATATTGCAATGTTTACACAGTGCAACAAGGTTAATAGTATGATAAAAATGAAGGAATTATATGTGAGTACCGGTATGTGTTTAACCCTTTCACGCATTTATGACGCAAAGGTTGCCAGATTAGCAATAAGAAATAGAGTTCTCTCACTCTTATATTTACCTCTCCAAATTTAGTTTTCTGCCCACAGCTAACTCAAAGACAACTGCAGAGGTTGAAGTAACTAAACTAAAGGTTTCTAAATACCCCTGATGGTAACAAAGGCTTTAAAGTATCCCCAATAGGCTCAAAACGCGTCATATGTCGGAGAGGGTTAATAGTAACTACTATGGATGACGTCTGATGAATCATACACACAACGAAAGCCTGTCCATTAACTGCGGTTTGGTAGTGTTTCTTTACATTCTTAATTCTTTAATAGCTATCCGTGTTTAATGTAGATACAGGAGGAAACAGGGTTGGAAAAAAATCATTTTTTTTAATAAAAATAAAAATCATTGATTTTGTTTTATTAAAATCGGATTTATTTGATTAAAATAAAATAAAATATATTTGTTTACACAAACTTCCATTTTGCGCGAAACATGTATAATATTGTAAGTATATATATTCCTACATCTTAAAGGCTATTACTTTGATTATAATATGTCAGAAAAACAATTAAATCAATGTAATTTAACCCTTGCCGAAGGGCCATTTAACCCTCTCCGACATATGACGCGATTTTGAGCCTTTGTTACCATCAGGGGTATTTAGAAACCTTTAGTTAAGTTACTTCAACCTCTGCAGTTGTCTTTGAGTTAGCTGTGGGCAGAAAACTTATTTTGGAGAGGTAATTATAAGAGTGAGAGAACTCTATTTCTTATTGCTAATCTGAAAACCTGTGCGTCATAAATGCGCTAAAGGGTTAAACCTTCCCCCAATGCTGAATCTGGATGAATCGTCGAATTCTCAGGATTTTGGCGCGCTAATAAATACTGTACGCCAAAAAATGGCCTGACCAAGGTTATATCTATCTATCCAGAGGCAGTACTCGTTACCTTACTATGAGTGAAGACTAGAAGAGGTTCAGTTTTTATTGTGAAAATAAGTAGGTCAGTTTTGGCCACTGCGAGCCTAGAACCGTGTAAATTCCCAAGTTTCGTCATTTAAAGATACTCATATCTCTGCAAATAAATAGCTTACCCTAGGTTATATACATACCAGAGTCAGTACTCGGTGTTATCTTACGATAGGTGAAGACTAAAACACTGTACAATGACATTAAGCGGTTATTGTGTGAGGTGGGAAATAAAACCGGCTGTTTTGTGATGCTACTGAGAACTGTTCGAATGCGACGATGCAGTATCGGCAGCCATGGCTACGGTCTATTTACATTCGTTCAACAATTAATTATTGATTATGTATTCTGTATAAATATTGATTATTGATTACTGATTTATTTCAACATTGTAAGCATTCCTATTTCACTGTCGACTGCTTTCATGCATCGTTTGAGACTCAGGAAATCAATAGAAGCTTTCGTAAATTCGTTAGGCCTGCACGCAAGCAGGAGTCACCTGACTGACTGGCTATGTGTTTTTGTTCTTGTTGGTTATACGGACCATCCGCTAAGACAAGAAAACTTTCTCAAGTGCGGTTTTAAGCCATGAAATAATGCTATGGAGCTATGTAGGCCAGCCGAGCGGTACGGGGCAAACTCAATATGGAGCTATGGTGTCCAGCCGGGCAAGGAGGGTTAAGGAGCAAAGATAATTAATTTTCTATGAAAGAATACCATTTATTTAATATCTTCTGAACTACCGGTAGTGCAAAAGTTTATTAGAAATATGTAAAATGTTGTTGATATAGGTTACTATATATTATATAATGTTTAAGAGGGTAAAAGTGTTGGTAGACTATTAAGATTAGCACAAAATGACTTAATATTATTTCGAATGTGATATTTTAATAAAAAAATCAATTTTGATTTTAATCAATGATTTTTTTCTTTAATTATATTCGAATAAAATCGTTTGATTTTAATCATGCCAACCCTGGGAGGGAATAATAAACAATGGTATTTTTTACATCTATATATCAGATTCTGTAGTATGAATCGTATCGTAACATAACAACAGTATCATCATGTTATATGGCAGACTGAGTGAAACATCTATTTGTTCGAAACGTGTGTTCGTACGTGCGCGGCCTTGTGATAGTTAAAGTGGGCTGTCGCCCAGAAACAATACGCTCCCAATGCCCGGGACCATTCCAGGTGTCTTGGAAACTGTGGTTTCTGACTGTACATCAATGATATATATATGTGGCAAGAAAAGTAATTCTATAAACAAATATATTCTTTGTAGGTAACATATGAAAACATTATTCCATATTATATATATATATATATATATACAGGGTGTCCCAGGAGGAAAGGGCATAACTTTGGGAAATGATAAAACAAGGCATTCTAAGTATAAATTGCTCTATAACAAAAAGTCCAAATCTTAACCATTAAAAAAAATATTGAAGATTTAATTTAGTGTCCTCCCCCGCATCACAGTAATGGACTCTTCCATGTCAAATAGTTTCCAACTGGTCCATAGTGAGCTAATATGTCTATAATCATTTTGCAACTTACAAAATTATAGTATCTTAATAATAACATGGTAAAATAATTGCAGAAAGATGTAGGTGTGGTAGGCACTGGGACAGCTAGGCCAGCCTTATGGGGAAATACTGAAGAAAATACCATTTTCAACATGCAATATCTCTATAACGGTCGAGATTTGAAATATTTTGTATATAACATTTTAGGCTTAAAATATTTTGTTCTATCATATCCCAAAGTTATGCCCTTTCCTCCTGGGACACCCTGTATATATATATATATATATATATATATATATATATATATTAAATTTGATAACGATAAGATATCAAACTGTAACGAGAGTAGGCGGAAACCGTACCAAATTACTCCTCCCACAAAATTTTAATAAGAAAGTCCCGTTTGATCTCACCTTAAAAAAATGGCAGTTTCAAAAGCCTTAGTGGTCGACCCGGAGATAAGGAGATAAAGGAGCTAATTAATATGCTGGTATAGAGGCCAGATGACGGCTCTATAACTATCCCCCCCCCTTCTCTCTCTCTCTCTCTCTCTCTCTCTCTCTCTCTCTCTCTCTCTCTCTCTCTCTCTCTCTCTCTCTCTCTCTCTCTCATACACACACTCAAATTTACTCACTCACACGCACACTCTCTCATTATGGGAATGTGGAAGTATTTTTAAGGCTTTATAGTACATCTTTTTTGGAATATGGTGTGTAATTATGGTTTCCAGTACTTGCGACTAAGCTACGTGAATCGGTTGAGAGCTCTCAAAAAAAAATCGGGTTACCGTTCCCATTTCTAAATGCAAAGTAAGTTTTCAAGTAATTTCGCTCATTAACATCGCTGCGGAGGGAATAACCTGTTTAAGAATACAAACGTGAGTCTCTCCCCCTTCCACCGAGCCCAAGTACCGTATAGTACTGTACTGTACTGTATATCTGGGAGAAAGTCTATAGTATCAGATCACACACCCAGGGTAACCAGATAGTGTTCCATCCCTCTCTGGCGGCTTCCCTGGGGTGCTCTATGGTTCAGTGGGCAGAGGAGAGGAGGAGGAGGAGGAGGTGTTATCGATGTAGGGGTTGCGTCAGAGTCATTATGTGATAGTTCATTATTACTTTGGTGGTATTTAGGGGTTGTGTCAGAGTCATTATGTGATAGTTCATTATTACTTTGGTGGTATTTAGGGGTTGCGTCAGAGTCATTATGTGATAGTTCATTATTACTTTGGTGGTATTTAGGGGTTGCGTCAGAGTCATTATGTGATAGCTCATTATTACTTTGGTGGTATTTAGGGGTTGTGTCAGAGTCATTATGTGATAGCTCATTATTACTTTGGTGGTATTTAGGGGTTGTGTCAGAGTCATTATGTGATAGCTCATTATTACTTTGGTGGTATTTAGGGGTTGTGTCAGAGTCATTATGTGATAGCTCATTATTACTTTGTGGTATTTAGGGGTTGTGTCAGAGTCATTATGTGATAGCTCATTATTACTTTGGTGGTATTTAGGGGTTGTGTCAGAGTCATTATGTGATAGCTCATTATTACTTTGTGGTATTTAGGGGTTGCGTCAGAATCATTATGTGATAGTTCATTATTACTTTGTGGTATTTAGGGGTTGCGTCAGAGTCATTATGTGATAGCTCATTATTACTTTGGTGGTATTTAGGGGTTGGGTCAGTGATTATGTGAGAGCTCATTATTACTTTGTGGTATTTATAGGGGTTACGTCAGTGATTATGTGAGAGCTCATTATTACTTTCGTGGTATTTACAGTATATAGGACTGTGTGATATACTTTCGCGGTGTGTTTTAAGTTATTATTACAAACAATTTTTACAAAACATATTTTTAGGGAAGATATATTGTTATGATTATGAGTATGTAACAGTTGCTAATAGGTATGAGTATGTAACAGTTGCTAATAGGTATGAGTATGTAACAGTTGCTAATAGGTATGAGTATGTAACAGTTGCTAATAGGTATGAGTATGTAACAGTTGCTAATAGGTATGAGTATGTAACAGTTGCTAATAGGTATGAGTATGTAACAGTTGCTAATAGGTATGAGTATGTAACAGTTGCTAATAGGTATGAGTATGTAACAGTTGCTAATAGGTATGAGTATGTAACAGTTGCTAATAGGTATGAGTATGTAACAGTTGCTAATAGGTATGAGTATGTAACAGTACTGTTGCTAATAGGTATGAGTATGTAACAGTTGCTAATAGGTATGAGTATGTAACAGTTGCTAATAGGTATGCATGTAGACGCAAAGCAAACATTGTAATATATATCATTTCAGTGGTTCCATGTCAGTTGAACCAGTGCCACTTCAACCAGTGCCACTTTAACCAGTGCTAACTCAACCAGTGGCCACTTCAACCAGTGACCATTTCAACCAGTGACCATTTTAACCAGTAACCTAACCTAACCTACTGGTTAAAATGGTCACTGGTTGAAATGGTCACTGGTTGAAGTGGCCACTGGTTGAGTTAGCACTGGTTAAAGTGGCACTGGTTGAAGTGGCACTGACTGGTTCAACTGACCTGTCACCCATTTCAGTACCATACTAAATTTCAAAGTAAGCGTGTGATAGTTGATCATAACATTCGAAAAACAGTTATCATTTGTGAGCATGCCTACGGTCATTACCGAATAATAGCTACGTGATAGTGCAGATGATTATTACATTGGTAGTAGTTTAAACCTGTTCAATAAGATGACACCATTTTCGGATATATTCTAGTTACCTCCACACGATTATATATAACTTGGAAGGAAATGTTAGTTTTAAGTTATTCGAGCTAATCGCTAACCCATTGTAACTTAGAGGTCCTTCTTAAACCAAATTAAACAGTTTGAAAAAAAAACGCCATTTGCTTGAAAGGGTTAAGGGAGCCCACCTCGCTTGTTTTCTCTTTATCTCCCTCTCTCTTTGGCCTTTATCCATTCGGCTCTCAGCCTACTGTTTTAAGACGTTTTCCCCCATACAGGTGTCAATATTTTCCTGGTGAGCGGTAGCGAGCCAGTATATATATATATATATTTGTTTTGACAGCAAGCTAAATTTGTAAATTTTTCGATAGAAAAATTTCTCCGGCGGATTTCTCCATACAATACTGGCTCGCTATCGCTCGCCAGGAAGAAATCGACAACTGGATGGGGATAAACGTCTTAAAACAGTTGACTGAATGGGGCCGAATGGATACATGCCAGGGAAAGAGAGAAAAGGAGAGAAAGATAAAAACAAGCCGGTGACCCCCCCCTTCATGGAGTCAGTATTGGTGATGATGACTGGCGGTTACACAGAACCATAGATTGTGGCAGACAGATTATTTTAATACCCTGGCCAAAAGTTTACTCCATTAGCAGGTGATTTGTCCATAGTTAATGAGAATATAAGGAACTGTCATGTCTCCCCACCATAGTCATATCAATGTAAGGTTTTCACAATTAATTAACAACATATTTGGCACTAAAATATTGTAATAAGCGAGTAAAATTGGGGGTAACTATATTTCTGCCCAGCATAAATAAATAGACCATGGACATACACAAATCTGTTTATGTAATGCAAGACAACTAGACCTCTCTCTCTCTCTCTCTCTCTCTCTCTCTCTCTCTCTCTCTCTCTCTCTCTCTCTCCAAGAGGCTATTCAAATAAAACAAGAATAGTTGATAGTTAAAAATGTGCTTCAGACGATACGAGAGGAGAGGACTAGTCTTGGTGCCTCAGTGTAAATTACTTCTTAGGAAATCTTGGTAGTTTCAACGCTGGTGCAGCTAGTGACCCACGCATTTTCTCAAATACACTCTCTCTCTCTCTCTCTCTTTCCTATTACTCCTTGCACTTCTTTTTATTTTCCCTAAAATATTAATTGACACCTACTAAAGTGTATTCATTATAATTAGGTCAGAATTCTCGACCTCTCACCTCTATAATTTCAAAAGGCAAGAGCAAATGGGATGCAAATTTCGACACCTATTTCCTGGGTGACTCTTTTCAAACGGCAACAATATTTTCTCGATTATTGTAGTCCATTTTTAGTTATTGAGGTTAGTGGTCAAGATTGTTGGCATAATTATATATAATAGCCTTTACGTGATAAATATTATTAACAGACAAGTAAAAAACATATTTTGTAATGACTGAATGGAAAATACTCTATGTGGAATCTAGACTTCCCATAGTCAAAAGGTAACCTCAATTTGCTCTCCATAATTCCAGGATTTACACAATTGTACGTGCCCTTTCTCTCCACGCTTATCTTCTCTCATCTAGCTTTCTAACGTTCTCTCTCTCTCTCGCTCTCTCTCTCTCTCTCTCTCTCTTTCTCTTTCTCTCTCTCTCTCTCTCTCTCTCTCTCTCTCTCTCTCTTTCTAACACACTCTCTGAGAGTGTGTCCATTACATCGGTGAACAGCAAAGATAACGTTGATCACTATCGTCATCATCAGTCGGTCAGTCAATAGATAATTCCGGATTTCCAAACTAATGACTAAATATATTCATCCAAATTAAATAAATATTTTAAATAAATATACAGTAAAATCCCATTACGGACTTTGTAAATCCCAGACTACTGAAATATGAACACGTAAAATATATACCTCTTGCAACTGACTGGACATGTATTATATAACTAATATATTAAATACACATATATTTAACTAGATGATATCGCACAACCGTTATAGTGTCATGGATGGATCAGCAATGTTGATAACATTGAATAATTATATTATTATTACTAAAAATTACAAAAACAAAACAATATTGAGTCATTTGAAATGTAATCTTTACAGATTAATACATAAAGCCAAGATATCGACTTGGCATCAATAACTAATAACTTTGTTAATTGATTAGGTCATTAGACCAACTTATATGAAACCTGATTACTGAAGTTATCAGCAGTCTTACGCTTGTATTCTTAAGGGAGCCCACCTCGCTTTTTTTTTCTCTTTCTCTCCCTCTCTCTTTGGCTTGTATCCATTCGGCCCCATTGAGCCTACTGTTTTAAGACGTTTACCCCCATCCAGGTGTTAATATTTTCCTGGTGAGCGGTAGCGAGCCAGCATAAATATATTGTTGTTTTGAGAGCAAGCTAAATTTGTACATTTATCGATAGAAAAATGTCTCCTGTGAAGCCTGATTTCTCCATACAATACTGGCTCGCTATCGCTCGCCAGGAAGAAATCGACACCTGGATGGGGATACACTTCTTAACACAGTTGGCTGAATAGGGCAGAATGGATACAAGCCAGGGAAAGAGAGAAAAGGAGAGACGGGCTTGTTTTTCTCTTTCTCGCCTTCTCTCTTTGGCTTGTATCCATTCGGCCCCATTCAGCCTACTGTTTTAAGACGTTTACTCCCATCCAGGTGTCAATATTTTCCTGGCGAGCGGTAGCGAGCCAGCATATATATATTTTTTCTTTGACAGCAAGCTAAATTTGTACATTTTTTGATAGAGAAATTTCTCCGGCGAAGCCGGATTTCTCCATACAAAGCTGGCTTGCTATCGCTCGCCAGGAAGAAATCGACGCCTAGATGGGGATAAACTTCTTAAAACAGATGGCTGAATGGGGCCGAATGGATACAAGCCAGAGAAATAGAGAAAAGGAGAGAGAAAAAAATCAGGTGACCCCCCCCTTAACGGCGGAGCGAAAGGAAAATAATTGTTTAATTTAAGAATACAATCGTTACTTTCATGTGGCCACAATAAACTTATTCAACCACTTCACTAAAGTAACCATGGAATAAAAGGGGCAGTCTATCCTTTATTGTTTACTCATTATGTTGTACTTAATTCATGTGCAAAAAGAAAAAAAAGGACAAGATCTGATGTTAGTGGTCCATTTAAGGGGGACGGTGCTTGTTCTCCCTCATATTTAGTAGGTGCTTGTTCTCCCTCATATTTAGTAGGTGCTTGTTCTCCCTCATATTTAGTAGGTGCTTGTTCTCCCTCATATTTAGTAGGTGCTTGTTCTCCCTCATATTTAGTAGGTGCTTGTTTCCCTCATATTTAGTAGGTGCTTGTTCTCCCTCATATTTAGTAGGTGCTTGTTCTCCCTCATATTTAGTAGGTGCTTGTTCTCCCTCATATTTAGTTCCATTTACTTTGAGATTGTAAGGCATTCGTTCCATTAGTTTGACGTTATTAAGACCTTTCACCCTATTTTTTGTCAATATTAAAACCTGTTGTGCCACTTAGGTGTCGATTATTTCCTGGCGAGCAATAGCTACCCTGTAATTCTAGGAGGAACCGGCCTTTGGCTGGCACATTTTTTCTACCGAAAATGTACAAATTTATCTTGAAGGGCGGTCTCAGGGGTGTTTTTTTAATCTTGATGGAGTTCTAGCGAAAAAACAATAAGCAAATTATATAAATATACCAACAAATAACCACTACCCCTTAAGCCCACACATTTAGCGTCAAAGTCCTGCTCTCCAGCGGTGCCTAAAGAGGGAGGTGGCGTGTATGTGAGGGCTGAGTGAAATGGTTAATGGACACAACTCAAGCACGTGTAGGTACCACTGGGATCAAAAGTCACCACAAACACTATATCTTATATTTAGGAATGAAATAAATCTATTCAACATACCTGGATACAGACTAAGTAAAGAAGCTTAGATTTAGGGTTTTACGAGAAATGTCCTGTCAATACAAAAGAGAGAACAAAAAATTAGGTATTACGCGAATTTTGACCCTGATTGCACATGTGTGTGTGTGTGTGTGTGTGTGCGTGTGTTCGCGCGCACACGCGTGCATGCTCATGTATGTGTGTGGTCCTCCTTCAATCCTCCTCTCCCTTCGCTCACCTCCCTCAATGTATCGTCCCATGCCACCACCTTTCGTCCGCTCATCAAAAACCTCATCTTTTTACCCGAATCCCGGACAAATATTACCGGACTAACTTCACCGTGTCCTGGGTTAGCCGTACCGGGTCTTGCTTCTATATACAGCTTCAGATTAAGAGTAGTGGGCCACGGGGGCGGAAGTCGTAGCGAACATTTGGGAAGGTGTGGGGGTCGGGGGGGTGGGGGGAGGAATTGTTTGGTCCCCGCGCCCTTCTGGGAACGATAGCCCGTGAAAATGAGAGGGTCGCGGGGATTCAATTTGCATTTTATCAGCGAATGTGCAAGAGAGAGAGAGAGAGCGAGCGTGTGTGTGTGCGCATTTTGGTGGTTTTAGTGTTAGCGCTCTATCGTTCTCTTTTGCTTTATAATAATGTGTATTTTACTGTATTCACATTGGTCAAAAAGTTCTTAACAAATCTTCCTAAAATTTCAATATTAAATATCTAATATAGCGTATTCCTAGTTTTATATGACATTTTAGTATCCTAATTGATACCCATCCCCACTCTCTTTCTCTCTCGCTCTACTAAATTGGTTAACAAATTTGGTATATATATTTAACCAAATGCCTATAGCCTCATACTGAATACAACACGCATCCACGACTGGAAGAAAGAGTTTAGGAGATTCAACAACAGTATATACGGAAGTTTTTCATATAAAATCTATTCTAGCTGCAAACGTCTTCCCTCTTCAGTAGAACAGTTCAAGAAATTAGTAGATTTAGACTAGTCTTCAACAAGTGAAGGGTAATGTGGTCTCTCTTTCCCCCTACAGTATCTCCCCCGAAATGTATCACAATGTCTATGAGATACTTAATATTTCTTGTAACTCTCTCTCTCTCTCTCTCTCCCAGGATCACGTCATAGTGGGCGTGATCACCACCCATGTTTCATCTTCCACACGCAATAATCGGGATCACTGATTACAGCGGATTAAACAAACGTTGGATATTTCCTTGCCAGGGTCTGAGCGGCGGGATGCACACATACGAACACTACACATAATCACATATGCAGACACTTACACGCACACACGCGCATTTATTAAAGTGACATTTACAAAATGGTGTCCCATCTTTTTTAGTTTCCTTATAGTATATCTCATTATAACTCTCTAAATTCAACCTAGTTGCTCCCCAATTTGGCCCTCTACCACGACCATTTCAAAGTCCAGGTCTCTCACCCTTGTCCACTGTAACGGGAAAACCTTGTACCCCTGAGCCACAGGAGTGCAGTTCTGAAAAGGAGAGTCAGCATTTCATCCATGTTATGACTTGACTTCTCTGCTGGCGCTTTTTTCGAGATTTCTTCAGAATCTGGCATATAAGACTACCGACAATGAGAAATCCGGTGGAGTAAAACTCCCTTGATCCCTGTTCAAAATTCTTTCTTTATAAGCTCGTTTCTTTTCATTTTCGTTTCTCAAATATGCCAGCTTGAGTCCTCGTTCACGATATGTTTGTACTCTTGTGTTGAAGATTTTAATGTAAAAAAAAAAAAAAAAAAAAAATACGCTGTCCCCTCGTCCAAAACCTCGAACACTTACCTCCACTCTTGCTTCATTCCAAGTATTTTCAGTATTGTGGGCCAAGCGCTGTCCGTCCATAGGCAGAAGGTCAGGTTAGATTCTGACATCATGGCACGCCTCGTCCAGCATTTGTGCAGTGATATATCATACTTCGTCATGCCGGGTACAGATGAATCCTCCTCCCTTACAGCACATACAGTGGTCTGAGTCGTTTATATCACCACATGCACATTTCAACGGCAGGTTCAAAACTTGCCACCCATACCTCAAGGCTATGGCATAATTGAATTCCTGTTTTTTTTAAGTTGAATCCTTTGTCCTTGATTGGTAATTAAATTAACCAATTTGAAGCCCCCGTGTCTTGTGCCATCTCAACTCATATTTTCAGTTTTTCACTACATTCGGTCTTAATTTGCACTTAGCTATGTTTCTGTTTCTCTTTTCTGCTCCGCACACACGCACATTAACGTATACACACACAAGCAGAACACATACATACACTCACACACATAAATCCACCCATCCGAACATACCGGGCACTCACACACCAAGAACATTATCTCTCTCTCTCTCTCTCTCTCTCACTTACACACATAAACAAATTTCCTCGCTTCCAGCAGCCCACACCCACATACACTCACACACATAAATCCACCCACCCCAACATACCACACACCCACACATACACTCACACACATAAATCCACCCACCCCAACATACCACACACCCACACATACACTCACACACATAAATCCACTCACCCCTACATACCACACACCCACACATACACTCACACACATAAATCCACCCACCCCAATATACCACACACCCACACATACACTCACACACATATATCCACTCACCCCTACATACCACACATACACTCACACACATAAATCCCCCACCCCAACATACCACACACCCACTCACACACATATATCCACTCACCCCTACATACCACACACCCACACATACACTCACACACATATATCCACTCACCCCTACATACCACACACCCACACATACACTCACTCACATATATCCACTCACCCCTACATACCACACATACACTCACACACATATATCCTCCCACCCCAACATACCACACACCCACACATACACTCACACACATATATCCACTCACCCCTACATACCACACACCCACACATACACTCACACACATAAATCCACCCACCCCAATATACCACACACCCATACATACACTCACACACATATATCCTCCCACCCCAACATACCACACACCCACACATACACTCACACACATATATCCTCCCACCCCAACATACCACACACCCACACATACACTCACACACATATATCCTCCCACCCCAACATACCACACACATATATCCTCCCACCCCAACATACCACACACCCACACATACACTCACACACATATATCCTCCCACCCCAACATACCACACACATATATCCTCCCACCCCAACATACCACACACCCACACATACACTCAAACACATATATCCTCCCTCCCCAATATACCACACACCCACACATACACTCACACACGTAAATCCATGCACCCCAAAACCTCTCCAACAATTTGTCTTCGTTGTTTTCCCTCCCCTTTTCCACTCTTATGGCACAACCATCACTTCTTCCTCTGACAAAGTTGAACTCTTCGCTCAAACTTTCGCTAGAAACTCAACCTTGGATGATTCCGATGCTATTCCTCCCTCTCCACCCCCCTCTCTCCTACTTATGCCTAATATCCTAATCTCTTCTAAAGATGTACTTTCTACCCTCTCTGGGCTTGATACTAAGAAGGCGTACAGTCCGGATGGTATTCCTCCTGTTGTACTCAAAAACTGTGCTTCCGTGCTGACTCCCTGCCTAGGCAAACTCTTTCGTCTCTGTCTCTCCTCTAACGTCTTCCCTTCTTGCTGGAATTTTGCTCTCATTCAACCTGTCCCAAAGAAGGGTGACCACTCTCAAGCTTCCAACTGTCATCCAATTGCTCTCATCTCTTGTATCTCTAAAGTTTTTGAAACTATTCTTACTTCCTAATTGCTTAAGCATTTTTCTTCTCATAATCTACTATCAGATCACCAGTGTGGCTTCCTTATTAAGGGTCGCTCTACTGGTGATCTTCTTTCATATATTACTAACTCTTGGTCAGCCTCCTCTTGGAACTTCGGTGAGACCTTTTCTATTGCATTAGACATATCGAAGGCCTTCGATAGAGTCTGGCACAAATCTCTAATTTCTAAACTACCTTCCTTCGGTTTCTATCCCTCCATCTGTGCCTTTGTCTCTAATTTCCTTTCTGGTCGTTCCATAGCTGTTGTTGTGGATGGCCATCGTTCACTTCCTCTCATCCTATTAAGTCCGGTGTTCCTCAGGGATCTGTCCTATCCCCTATTCTCTTTCTAATTTTCATAAATTATCTTCTCAACTGTACCTCCAGTCCTATCCATTCATATGCAGACGACTCTACCTTACACTATTCAATTAATTTCCCAGAACGCCCCAGCCAGCAATCCCTCAAAAGCAAAAGTAACGGAGCCATATAACACTTATCTTCTAATCTAACTATCATCTCCAATTGGGGCACAGAAAACCTTGTTACCTTTAATGCTTCCAAAACCCAATTTCTCCATCTATCTACCCGCCGTGAGCTCGCAGCGGACTTTGCCTTATTCTTCAACAGTACAAAAATCAACCCTTTATCTTCTCTCAGTATTCTTGGTGTCTCTTTTTCTTCTGCTCTCTCTTGGAAGGACCATATTACCAGTCTTGCTAAGGCGGCCTCCTGGAAGCTGGGTGTGTTCAACCGCCTCAAGGTGTTCTTTACCCCTGCTCAGCTTCTTGCTCTGTACAGGGGCACAATGCGTCCTTGTATTGAGTATTGTTCACATGTGTGGGGAGGATCCTCTCACACAGCATTTCTAGACAAAGTAGAAAGTTAAGCCTTTTGTATCATTACCTCCCATCCACTCACCAACTCTCTGCAATCTCTCTCTCTTCGCCGCAATGTTGCATCTCTCTCGCTATTCTATCGCTACTACAATAATCAGTGTTCCTCAGAGTTCTCTCAGTGCATACCACCTCCTCTACGTACGGTACGTAGTACCCGTCTTGCAACACAATCCCACCCCGACTCTGTACAACTCTCCCATTCAAGAGTGAAGCGTTACTCTCAATCATTCTTCTATTCAACAGCTGAGCTCTGGAACTCACTCCCTGAATTCATCTTTCCCTCATCCTATGACATAAACTGTTTCAAACTCCGTGTGTCCAGATAATTTTGGCTCGAACGTTCCTTGATTTTGGCCCTATCACTCTTTTTAACTCTGGGGGAGGCACTTGTCACAGGCAGTTTTGCCTTTTGTCTCCCTCATACACATAGAAAAAAGAAAAGAAAAAGAAAACCACCTATCACACCACACACCCACACACACATATACACTCACACACATAAATCCACCCACCACAACATACCACACTATTCACACTCGCACACACAATCTCTCCACCTCCACCATTTCCACACACACACACACCACAATCACTGGCCCCAATCTCTGACCTCATGAGATAATTAAGCAATAGGAAAAGGTGAAGTGCGCAACACATATATATATACTGGTATATATATATATATATATATATATATATATATCTTATATTAATACTGTATATATATATATACTGTAGGATATTAAAGGGGTGTTCGTAGGGAACCGTATTTTTCAAGAGGAAAAGTCATCACAAGGCGTATAAGGTGAGCGAACAACATCTTTATTTTGGGATCCCACCGTTTCCGAACGTAATCAACTTATGTCATCATTTTTAGGAACCATGATTGAAATGACATAAGTTGATAGGTCGAAAACGTTGAAACCAAAATAAAGATGTTGTTCGCTACCTATACCCTTGTGATACTTTTCCTCTTATACATACTGTATATAACTTTACAGTATATATTATATATATACAGTATATATATATATATATATATATATATATATATAGAGAGAGAGAGAGAGAGAGAGAGAAAGAGTTAAAAACGGAAATCAAGTAATAACAACAGAGAGAGAGCGTGTGTTAATTCACTTCTTGTTCGTCAAGGGGAATCCACGCAATGCGAGCTTAAACTCATTATTATCGCGCCTCCTACCCTGGGAATGTAGTTGACGTTGAAATGCCCCACCATTGTTAAGTGTTTATGTATCGTTGGAATGGCTGTGAGATGTGGTGTGTAGTCTGTATTTTAGCCAATTGTCGACATTTGGAAACTAAGGCTTAGGGTTAATCTGTACGGTACCATTCTCACTTTACGGGGTTACCAGTCCTCACCCGAAGGCTTAGGTTGACCCAGATGCTTAGGTTGACCCGTACGATACCCATCTCGCCTTGTAAACCGAATCACCAACCCCAGATGGAGCATCACAACTTTGTTCCACTCTATACCAGGTTCCTATTTCTACTAGCTAGTGAACAGAGGCTACACCGTTAGAGAGCTCTGCCCAGAAAAATGTCTCTTTCCCCGCCCGAGTGCCTCGAACCCGGGACCTTCAGGTTTGTGAGCCAGACGCCTCTATCACGTTAACGCCACGGGGGAGGTGTGGGTATGTGTGTGTGAGGTGTGTGTGGTGTATTTCAGCCACATACTTACATTGCAAAAACACTTATATATTTCTATTTTGTTCACTGCACTAATTATCAAAAACATTATGTAGCTAGTGGTTTACTCATGACAAACACACTAGTATTAAGGATGGACAAGCGGTTAATCTAGACTAGCCTCTAATGTAAATTTATGGCAGTATAATAAATTACTATCATATAAGTCTTGAATCGGTACACATTTTCGTAGTTTAACAGCTGCTCTAATTGGACGGCGTTAAATTAAATTGGATAACTTTAGAAGAATTTAGTTAGGTTGTGAAATTCACGTGGTTAAGGAGTTTTGACTCAGTGTACATATTAGTTTATAAGTTAGTTTAGTAGAATTTAGACAAGCATTAACGGACATTAACACGCACGGAGCGGCACACGCACCTTACACACACACAGGACACAACTCACATGCCGTTATAACTGTTACATTATAATCCATTTTTTTTTTTTTTTTTTTTTTTTTTTTTTTTTTTTTTGTTCTATATTCCAACTTACTTTTCTCGGGCATAGGCTGAGAGCCGGTAAAAACCTTCACCGCTTTACAAGGAACAGTGAAGCCCGTGAGGTCTTGTTCCAGTTAGGGAGTGAGACATGTGAAGACGTAGAGCTACAACGAGACCGCCATCTTGCCTTCACAGAGGCACGGTGTGCTCACTCATGGCCAGACCCGGACCCCTCGCTGAAAGCCACCTCGTTCCTGGCTTCACCGTCTCAAACCCACACTCGGACTCTCACCTTACCACCACACAAAACGCCCACCGTTGAGCAGATAACTCACCAGGCATTGCACCCCTATAGCATATTTTGAATATGGGAATATTCATACAGTGCTATTTAATCAGGGAACAATGAAGGTAAACCTTCTTGATTCAAATATACAGTTTTGTTGTCCAATTTACACGATTAAGCACAATTAACCCTTAAAGGACCAGCGACGCATTTTTGTTTTTATTTCAGCTGCATTTAGACTATTTTATGAAGCTTAGGAAGGATATAGGGTGGCTAAGAGGATTAATTGAGATAGTCTGCAGTCTCTTAACGGGCATACATCCTCCCGAAGCTGCATACAACAGTCTAATAGTTGCCAGAATAATAAGGAAAAGGACGTAACAGGTATTGAAGGGGTTAAAATAAAACTTACAATTATGACGTCCACGTTTAAAACTCTATCATTAATTACCCCCAATATAAGCCAAAGCAGTGAATTAAGCTTTGCGCATAATTATATTATTCACACACAAATCAGTCTCTTTCACACACAACACACACACACACATATCTCTCTCTCTCTCTCTTCGCACACACAATCAGTCTCAGCTCTCTCTCTCTCCCTCTCTCTCTCTCTCTCTCTCTCTCTCCTCCATCTCCACTGGTCCGGTCTTTAACAACGGTAATCCAGCGAGCCACATAAATACACCATTTGGGCCCGTAAAATACCAGCCTAGGACTGTTATCCAGAGGATCCTATTACTTGTTGGTTGTGAGGGGGAGGAGACAGAGAAGAGAGACGGGAGAGGAGAGAGAGGAGGATCGAGACAGCGAGTGAGAGAGAGAGATGACGAGGAGGAGAGAGAGAGAGAGAGAGTTACACGGTCTAGTTAGTATCTCAAAGCCCTTGCGATCCATTCCGGGGAGATACTCAAAGTGGAAGGAGAGAGACTGTTTAGTGCCCTTACACTCATTAACAGAGAGCGCCAAAATATCTACTCTCTTTTTGACCTGCTCTCCTGAAGAACTGTTTACAACTTCGGAGGGAATGTCATTTTGTTCCAGGTAGAACAGTTATTATATGTAAAAAAGTGTCCACAAATACTAGTGCGGAACCTTTTCAATTATAATTTAAGTCATGGTTGCGTGTTTTAGTCATACTTGGAGTATAACATTTGTTTTCCTATATCCACATTGTCAAACCAATATAACGTATTTTAAATACTTAAATGAGCTGACATCATAGTATGCGTGTCTCCAACGGAATGAGATCAAGAGCTATCAACCGGTCCTCCATAGCTCATTCTTCTAAGCGATGGAATAAGCTTGGGAGCTCTAGCTTGTACTCTTTCTAGTTTGTGCTCTATATCTTTCCTGAGTGCTGGAGACCAGCAATTGAACAGCATACTCCAGGAGAGGCCGTATCACAGCGTTGCAAACTATGAGGGGACTAATCCCTATTTCTATCCTTAAATTGACTCTTAATATAGCACAATAATGTCTGAGCATGTTTCTTCTCTACTTCAATGAGAGATGGAGAGAGATTTTTACCTTTCCATTATATAACACATAGTAACCATAAATAACTATCTTATTTGCATGTCAATAGGTTTCTTAAAGCATAATGGAAGCTCAATAATGACTGTACGATTAATATACAGTGTTTATCAGCGATTCCAAGAAGCTATTATCTGAGTACCACAAATATTTCGCAAATTGGGACAGGGCGTCTCAATGGAAAACAAAAGATGCGAGCTCATTATATATAAACACTTGGTTAAAAAAAAACACACACACACACACAATACACACCAACAAAATAACAACGCACACTAAACACACAAACACTACACACAATAAAAACAAAATATCTAAACAAACAAATTGTATCAGCATCACATCCCCCCAAAAAGACATTACAATGAAAAGTGATCAAAACCTTCTAATCCTGTAGTGGAGGGTTCTCCAGAGTGGGGGAGGGAGTTGCTGAGGCTTGGCCATAAATAAAACAGTCGTGCTAGATAAAGAACTTGAGGAACAGAGGGCCGAATGGGGGAAAGTTGGTTTATAGGGTGGGTAATGCCAACACATTTTAAGGCTTTGTTTAATCAATTATATATTTATTGTTGTGTATTATTATTATATTTATTTGTTTATTTATTTATTTGATTGATGTATATATTTTATTAACTTATTTACTTTTCGCGGGGGGGGGGGGGGGCTCCCTAAGACCTCCATCAAACAGGGGGGAAAAAACCCCCCCCCCCCCCCCACCCCCTCCATGGCACCCTTTCTAAAATATGTATGTACAGATTTCGATAGAAAAAGGGCCCGGCCAAACACCGTTATCTCTCGCCAGGAATAATAATGACACTTAAATGGCCACAAAAGGTCTTAAAATATATCAATACATAGGGCGAAAAGGTCTATTAATCGTCCACTAATGGTGGGAAAAATGTGTTAGAATCTCAAAACTAATACGACTAAACATGAGGGAGAAGGGAGTCCCAGACACAAAACTCTTAACCTCTTTATGCAAACGACGAATTAGTGCTTTGAAATGGATTCGCCAAATGATTTTAATCAACATAGAAATGACCTTTGGAAAGTGGTTAACGACTATCTCGGACAGATCTTATAATTCTGGTCAACAGTTTCCTCCTTAAGTTGGATAATATTGTCTGTAAATAGCGAGATTAAAGCACAATCTGGCGTCCAGCTGATTAAAAAGGATATTATAACGCTATGTAGCATACCATGCGTTGAAAACCCATGGCGTAACGAATTATTTACTGGTCCTATCCTGGAGTGAGGTTTTGGCATCCTCTACCCAAAACCTTAGCCGTTTCTGTCTGTCTTTTTACTGTCCTAATTTTCCTTCTGGAGGCAGGAGGCCAGGAATCCTCCTCCTTACGTAAAATCCTCCTACTAGGAAAGACGGAGGTAGGGGCGGAAACGCGAAAGTGGTCCCGGACCCTAAAAAATGGGAACTCTATATGTTGTTTCTGTTCGGGCTCGGTCTCGAGTAGACCACCCATCGCTAATGGGGTATGCGCCGGAGTATATAATGTATGTACATGCATACATACTTATATATTAGTTCTGCTACCGTTAAAAACGATGCAAAGACTACAGAGAAATACAATTGTAGGAACACTCAAGTAGAGGGTTTAACGAATAAGTCCTCTTTTAAGGGTTTAAGAAAGGATAATTAGCGTAATTCTCCCTATTGAAGGACCTGTTGCGCTGAGGGAACCTCGCCGCCCCAAAACCACCCAAGTTGTGAAGGGGTGGGGGGGGGGGGGGTCAGGGAAGGAGAGAGAGAGGGGGGGGGGTAGGAGGGACGGAGGGGGATAGGAGGGAGGAGGATGAGAAGGAGGCAGGTAAGGGAGGGATGGTAGTGGATGTGGAGGGAATGGAGGGAGGGGGGTGGGACATGAGGGAGGGACGGAGGGAGAGGCAGAGAGGAATGGGGGAAGGATGAAGGAAGAGAGAGAGGGCGGTAAGGAAAAAGAATGGCAAGGTAGGAAGGAAGGAGAGAAAGAGAAGAAGGAGGAAGGAAGGAAGAAACGCTGAAGGCGCGGGGGGAAATAATAGGAAGAAAGGAACGAAGGAGGAAGGAGGGAGGGACGAGGAAGGAAAGGAAATAAAATAAAAGGAAGGAAGGAGAGATAAGAGGAGGGTTGAGAAAGAAAACAAAAGGAGAGAGAGAGATTTGAGAGATGATAAGAGGAGAGAGCGAGAGGACAGGTGCCCCTTCTCGTGTTTTTCTCCCGTGTGTTCTTTTTAGCGATATGAGATAAAACTGTGTAGATAGATTCGCTAGATAAGCCTGTTAGTAAGATAAATGGATGGTTAGCAGTAAGTATATAGATGGTGTATATATTGGTACATCAGTACTGAGACTATAGATTCGGCTGAAGAGAAACAGATAGAAGAATACATTATAGGACTGGGAGGTTGATTATACACATTCTATATATAGACGTAGCGTTGCCGTTGTACCAGTAACATAGACAATTAGATAGATAGATAAATAGATAGATAGATAGAAAAATATAAACACATAAGATGGAGATAGATAGATAAATATATATATGAGATGAGAGAGAGAGAGAGCGCGAGCGACGAAGAAAGAGGGAGAGCGAGAGAGGAGTTCAATACTAATTAAATCGTTTAAACCGTGGAGAATAATCAATTATAAAACCCAGTTTAATACTCTTTGTGGTACTAACGAATATATAATAACATAGTGTAGTCCACCAAAACACATTCATCAACAGACAACGCTAGGTTAGTCACCAACAAAGACATAACTACATAGCTAGTGTATTCACCACACACATACATACACTTCCATATAATTAATAACCTAGTGTAGTCACCACACACTTCATACACCATACTCGCGAGTGTAGGTCACCACACACATACCTACACATACATAGCTAGTGTAGTCACCACACACATTCATTACAAATACATAGCTAGTGTAGTCACCACACCACATACATACACATACAAGCCTAGTGTAGTCACCACAACATGCATTACAAATACATAGCTAGTGTAGTCACCACACACATACATAACATACAATAGCTAGTGTAGTCACCACACACATACATACCACTTCATAATAAGAACCTAGTGTAGTCACCACACACATACATACACTAAATAGCTAGTGTAGTCACCACACACATACATACACTTCCCTATATATAACCATAGTGTAGTCACCCCACACACTACATACACATACAAGCTAGTGTAGTCACCACAGGGACGTACATCTACACTTCCATATATTAATAAACCTAGTTGTAGTCACCAAACACACAATACATACACATACATAGCTAGTGTAGTCACCACACACAGACATACACTTCCCATATATAATACCTAGTGTAGTCACAACACACATACATACACATACATAGCTAGTGTAGTCACCACACACCTACATCACTTCCATTATAATAACTAGTGTAGTCACCACACACATACATCACATACATAGCTAGTGTAGTCACCACACAACATAAATACCACTTTCCCTATATAATAAACTAGTGTATGTGTCACCACACAACATACACAGACATAGCGAGTGTAGTCACCACACACATACAACACATTAATAGCGAGTGTAGTCACCAATTACATACATACACTCCATATATAAGATTAACCTAGTGTAGATAACAACACACTAGACATACACATACATAGCTAGTGTAGTACCACAACAAATACATACACTTCCATATATAAGAAACCTAGTGTAGTCACCACACACATACATACACATACATAGCTAGTTGTAGTCACCACATACATACATACACTTCCATATATAATAAACTAGTGTAGTCACCACACAACATTACATACACATTACATAGCTAGTGTAGTCACCACACACATTATACACATACATAGCTAGTGTAGTCACACACACATACATACACTGCCATATATAATAACCTAGTGTAGTAAACACAACACATACATACAAATACATTAGCTAGTGTAGTCACCACATACATAATAAAATTCATGATAATAACCCAAGTTGTAGGCACCACATCACTACATACACATCAGAGCTAGTGTAGTCACTCACACACATACATACACTTCCATATATAATACCCTAGTGTAGTCACCACACACATACAAACACATTACATAGCTAGTGTAGTCACCCACAACATACATACACATACATAGCTAGTGTAGACACCACACAGATACATATACTTCCAATTATAATAACCTAGTGTAGTCAACCACACACATACATTAACATACATAGCTAGGGATAGTCAACACACACATACATACACATACAGAGCTAGTGCAGTCACCACACAAATACATTACACTTCCATATATAATAACCTAGGGTAGTCACCACACACATACATACACATACATAGCTAGTGTAGTCAACCACACATAAATACCCATACCTAGCTAGTGTAGTGCACCACACCATACATACATATCATAGCTAGGTAGTCACCACACACATACATACAATACATAGCTAGTGTAGTCACCACACACATACTTACACTTCCATATACCTTAATAACTAGTGTAGTCACCACACACATACATACACATACATCATAGTGTATTCACCACAAAACATACATACACATACATAGCTAGTTTAGTCACCACAAAAATACATACCTTCCATATATAATAACCTAGTGTAGTCACCACAAACATACATTCAACATACAGACTAGTCGTTAGTCACCACATACATAACATACAACTTCCATATATAATAACCTACGGGTAATCACCAACACATTAATGACAAACACATTAGCTAGTGTTAGTCACAACAACACATACATACACTTCATATATCAAACCTAGTTGTAGTCACACACAAACATACATACACATACATAGCAGTGTAGTCACCACACAATACATACACATTACCATAGGTAGTAGTGTAGTCACCACACCCATACATACACTTCCATATATAATAACACTTAGTGTAGTCAGCACACACATACATACACATACTAAGCTAGTGTATTCACCACATACATTACATACACTCCATATATAATAACCTTGTGTAGTCACACCACACCAAACATACACATACAGAGCTAGGGACGAGTTCCCACACATCATACATACACTTCCATATAGATAACCTAGTTTAGTCACCACACACATACATACACATACATAGCTAGTGTAGTCACCACACACATAAGTACACTTCCATTTATAATAACTAGTGTAGTCACAACACACATACATAAAAATACATAGCTAGTGTAGTCACCACACACAATACATACCACTTCCATATATAATAACCTAGTGTAGTCACCACACCACATTACATACAAATTACTTAGATAGTGTAGTCACCAAAACACAGACGACACTTCCCTATATAATAACTAGTGTAGTCAACACAGACACTACATGCACATTACATAGCTAGTGTAGGCACCAACATAAATACACTTCCATCATAATAACCTAGTGTAGTCACCACACACAGACATCAAATAACATAGCTAGGGTAGTTTCACACCACACACTACATACCATCCCATATATACATACTAGTGTAGTCACCACCCACACACATACATACACTTCCATATATAATAAACCTAGTGTAGTCACCAAACACCACATACACATACATAGCTAGTGGAGTCCACCACACACACACATGACACTAACCTAGCTAGTGTAGTCACCACACACAGAACATATCCAGACATAGCTAGTGTAGTCACCACACACATACATACACCTCCATATATAATAACCTAGTGGAGGGCACCACACACAGTTACATACCCACAGACATAGACGAGTGTAGTCACCACACACATCCAGACATTACACTTGCATAGTAATAACCTGGTGTAGTCGCCACACACATACATAGACATGCATAGGTAGTGTAGGCACCACACACATGCATACACTTCCATAATAAGTAACCTAGTGTAGTCACCAAACAATACATTTACACATACATAGCTAGTGTAGTCCACCACACACATACATACACTTCCCTATATAAATTAACACCTAGGTGTAGTCACCACACACAGTACATACACATACATAGCTAGTGTAGTAACCACCACACAACATACACTCCTCTATAATAACTAGTGTCGTCAACACACACCATACATACACATACATAGATAGTGGAGTCACCCACACACATACATACACTTCCATATATAATAAACCTAGTGTTAGTCACCAACACACATTCATACACATACAGCTAGTGTAGTCAACCCAAACACATTAATACACATAAATAGCTAGTGTAGTCACCACACACAACCATACAACGTTCCCTTATAATAACTAGTGGGTCACCACACACATAAAGTACACATACATAGCTAGTGTAGTCACCACACACATACATCACATACATAGCTAGTGTAGTCACCACAACAACATACATACACTTCCATATATAATAACCTAGTGTAGTCACCAAAAACATCCACACGACATAGCTAGTGTAGTCACCACACACATACATACAACATACATAAGCTAAGTGTAGTCACCACACACATAAAGTCCATACACGTACATATATAATAAAAACCTAGTGTAGTCACCACACCCACATACATTTCAGTACCATAGCAGTGTAGTCACCACACACATACATACAACGCCATATATAAGAACCTAGTCGTAGTCACCACCAACATACATAAAAAACATAGTAGTGTAGTCACCACACACCATACATACACTTCATATATATAACCTAGTGTGATGTCACCACCAACATTACATACAAAGACATAGATATGTGTATTCACCAACACATACATACTTCAATATATACTCACATAGTGTAGTCACAAACACACAGACTACAACATAATACATAGATCAGTGTAGTCACCCACCACATACCATTACACTTTCCATATATAAGAACTCGTGTAGTCACCAACCACATACATAACACCATACATAGCTAGTGTAGGCACCCACACACATACACATTACACTTTCCATATATAATAACCTAGTGTAGTCACCACCACATACATTACACATACATACCTAGTGTAGTCACCACAACATACATTACACATACATACTACAACTCCATATATACATACCCTAGTGTAGTCACAACACACATACATAAACATACATAGATAGTGTAGTCACCACACATTACATTACACAGACATAGCTAGTGTAGTCACCACACACATACATACACATACATAGCTAGTGTAGTCACCACCCACATTACATACACTTCCATATACATAACCTAGTGTAGTCACCACACAATACATACAAACATTAGCTAGTGTAGTCACCACAAACATACATAACCTAAAGAGTGTGTAGTCACCCACACACATACATACACTTCCATATATACTAAACCTAGTGTAGTCACCACACACCATACATACACATACATAGCTAGTGGTAGCACACATACGTACCATACACTTCCATATATATAACCTAGTGTAGTCACCAACACTACTTCATATACACATAAATAGCTAGTGTAGTCACCACACACATACATACAATTCCAGATATACATAATCATAATGTAGTCACACACACATACATACCACTTCAATAATATATAACTCGTGTAGTTCCACCACACACATACATACACATACATAGCGAGGGTAGTCACCACAAACATCATACACATACATAGCTAGTGTAGTCACCACACATTTTAAAAAACATACATGCCATCTCTAATAAACAGTGTAGTCACAAACCCAAAATCCATACCACAGTACAGAGCTAGTGTAGTCACCACATAAATACATACATTCCATACATAAAACCTAGTGTAGGCACCACCACACATTCATAAACATAAAGAGATAGTGTAGTCACCACACACATAACATACTTCCATATATACATAACGAGAGTAGTCACCACACAAGACATACACATACATAGCTAGTGTGCACAACACACAGACATAACACCATACCATTAGCTAGTGTAGTCACAAACAACATACATAAGTGGTCCTAGAGAATAACCATAGGGTTTGTAGTCAACCACGAGAGCAGTCTAGTTACACAGTCATGAGCTAGTGCTCGGAGGTGCGCGCTACGGGGGCCGACGTACCAGGGTACTCACACATATACCACGTTCCCGACCGCGCGGTGCGTTGTTTTATTACCCTCTTTGCACCAGGGGGCTTGCCATTTTGTCGCGGGTGTCCCCCCGCTTTACATGCCACATATTTCCTAGTTCGCACTGCCAGGCACGACGGACCTTTTACGCATATCCACGTGAGTGTGAGAGTACGGGAGTGTAGTAACCACCACATACTAACACATACATAGCTAGTGTAGTCACCACACACATACGCGGCACACGGCGGGGGCCCCGCCATCTATATCTTACCTAGTGTCGTCACCACACACACACTACATACACTTCCCTATATCATAACCTAGTGTAGTCACCACACACACACATAGACATTACATAGATAGTGTAGTCAACCACACACCACACTACACATAAATAGCTAGTGTAGTCACCACACACCTACATACACATACATAGCTAGTGTAGTCACCACACACATACATACCCTTCCGTATATAATAACCCAAGTGTAGGTCACCACACACATACATACACATACATAGCTAGTGTAGTCACCAAACCAACATAAACGCTAAATACACTATCCATATAAATAACTAGTGTAGTCACCGCACACATACATACACATACATAGCTAGTGTAGTCACCCACACATACATACACTTCCATATATAAAGAACCGAGTGTAGTCACCACACAAAACATAACACATAACATAGATAGTGTAGTACACCACACACATACATACACATACATAGCTAGGTGTAGTTCACCACACACATACATACACTTCAAGATATAATAACCTAGTGTAGATCACCACACAACATACATACAACGCATACATAGCTTAGTGTAGTCACCACACACCAGACATTACACTTCCTGATAATAATACTAGTGTAATCACCCAACACATTCATACACATACATAGATTAGTGTAGTCAGCACACACATACATAAAACATAGCTAGTGTAGTCCCCCCACCACCACCGGTACACAGCCGCCTAGCATAACCACAGTTCACCCCACTGACGCACAGGTCGTTACAACATAGGGGACCCGCTGCAGCCGCCTTCCCCCCGTTCAGTCGGTCACGGATAGAGACAGAGGAAGATAGAAGCAGCGCCCCCCACACACATATATTTTTTTCACCATATATAGCTAGTGTAGTCACCACACACATTACCCCCCATACACTCAATATATAAAACATAGGGTAGTCACCACACACATACATACACATACAATAGCTGTGTAGTTCACCACACACATACAAACACTTCCTTTATAATAACCTAGTTGTAGTTACCCAAACATACATACATTCCATAGATTAATAAATAGTGTAGTCACCACACACATACAATACCACATACATAGCTAGTGTAGTCACCACACACATACATACACTTCCCAGATAATAAGCCTAGTGTCGTCACCACACACATACATACACACGACATAGCTAGTGTAGTCAACACACACATAAATGAACCACATACATAGCGAGTGTAGTCACCACAAAACATACATACACTGTCCATATATAATACCCTAGTGTTAGTCACCACACACATACATACACATACTAGCTAGTGTAGGTCACCCCACACATACATAACACTTCCATAGATAATAAACCTAGTGTAGTCACCCCACACAGACATAGATAGTGTAGGTCACCACACAACATACATTACACACTTCCATCTATAAATCACCTAGTGTAGTCACCACAACATACAGGTACATACCATTAGCTAGTGTAGTCACCACACCACATAAATACATCTCAGTTAATAAACTAGGTGTAGTCAAAACAAACATAATACACAGACTAAGCTAGTGTAGAATCACCAACCCATACATATCAGAAATCCAGCTATAAACCTAGTGTAGTCACACACAACCCCCCCACAATACATACACATACCTAATAGCTCGTGTAGTCCAACACACACCTACATACACTGCCATAGATAAAACCTAGTGTAGTCACCACACCACATAAATACACATCCCCCCATAAGCTAGTGTAGTCACCACACACTTCATACACGTCCATCTATAATAACTTAGGTCAGTCACACCACACACCTACATACACATACATAGCTAGTGTAGTCCACCACCTGTCATAACATGACAACTTCTACATAATAACTAACTACGCTGTAGTCACCACACACATTCATACAAAGACATAAGCGAGTGTAGTCACCACATACAGTACATGAAATTCCATATATAATAAACCTAGGTGTAGTTCAAAACAACTACATACACAATAACATAGCTAGTGTAGTCACCACACACATACAGACACTTCAATATATAATAACATAGTGTACGTCAACCCACACACATTGTTTTTTTTAACTACATACATAGCTAGTGTAGTCACCACACACATACACTACAACCCCCCCCCCACCCAGCTCCACTCATACTAATAACCCTCCCTAGTTGAGTCACCCCATCATACACCCACACCCCCCCCAAGTGTAGTCACCACACACAGACATACACTTCCATATACATAGCCTAGTTGTAGTCACCACACACATACATACACAATACATAGCTAGTGTAGTCACCACACACCATTAATTACACTTCATATATAATAACCTAGTGTAGTAACCACACAAATACATAAAAATTCCATAGCTAGTGTGGAGCTCACCACACACATACAATACACTTCACACATATATAAGAACCTAGTGTAGTAACCACACACTATACATACACAGAACATAGCTAGTGTAGTACCACCACACAATACATACACATAACATAGCTAGGGTAGTCACCACACACCACAATAAATACACTCCAATATACATATACCTAGTGTAGTCACCACACACATACATACAAATACCTAGTCTAGGTGTCGTCCCCACACACAGACAATTACAAATACATACGATAGTGTAGTCACCACAAACATCCATACACTTCCATACATAGCTAGTGGCTAGTCACCACACACCATACATACCACAGACATAGCTAGTGTCGTCACCACACAAATAAAATAACAATACAGATAGAATACAACTGAAGTGTAGTCAACCAAAAACATACACACCCATAACATAGCTAGTGTAGTCACCACACACATACAACACTTCCACTATATAATCAACACTAGTGTAGTCACCCCCACACATAAAGAACATAAAAAGACGAGGTGAGGGCAACACAAACATACATACACAATACATAGCCTAGTTTAGTCACCACAAACATACATTACACATACATAGCTAGGGGAGTCACCACACAAACACATACACTTCCATACATAGCTCGTGGAGTCCACCAAAGTACATACACTTCAAATATATAAAACTAGCTAGTGTCCCCACCACCAAACATACCTACACATACCATAGATAGTGTATTCACCAAACACAAATACATACACTTCCATATATATAACGAGGGTAGTCACCACACACATACATACACATACATAGCTAGTGTAGTCACCACACACATACATACATACCACATACATAGCTAGTGTAGTCACCACACACATACATACACATACATAGCTAGTGTAGTCACCACACACATACATACACTTCCATATACATAACCTAGTGTAGTCACCACACACATAACATACACATACATAGCTAGTGTAGTCACCACACACACATACACATACATAGCTAGTGTAGTCACCACACACATACATACACTTCCCTATATAATAACTAGTGTAGTCACCACACACATACATACACATACATAGCTAGTGTAGTCACCAAAACACATACAT
>CM064484.1:44703682-44762221 GCA_032716605.1 Paralithodes platypus | reverse complement strand
CTCGCCAGGAAGAAATCGACAACTGGATGGGGTAAACGTCTTAAAACGTGACTGAATGGGGCCGAATGGATACATGCCAGGAAAGAGAGGAAAAGGAGAGAAAATAAAAAACAAGCCGGTGACCCCCCCCTTCATGGAGTCAGTATTGGTGATGATGATGGCGGTTACACAGAACCATAGATTGTGGCAGACAGATTATTTTAATACCTGGCCAAAAGTTTACTCCATTAGCAGGTGATTTGTCCATAGTTAATGAGAATATAAGGAACTGTCATGTCTCCCCACCATAGTCATATCAATGTAAGGTTTTCACAATTAATTAACAACATATTTGGCACTAAAATATTGTAATAAGCGAGTAAAATTGGGGGTAACTATATTTCTGCCCAGCATAAATAAATAGACCATGGACATACACAAATCTGTTTATGTAATGCAAGACAACTAGACCTCTCTCTCTCTCTCTCTCTCTCTCTCTCTCTCTCTCTCTCTCTCTCTCTCTCTCTCTCTCTCCAAGAGGCTATTCAAATAAAACAAGAATAGTTGATAGTTAAAAATGTGCTTCAGACGATACGAGAGGAGAGGACTAGTCTTGGTGCCTCAGTGTAAATTACTTCTTAGGAAATCTTGGTAGTTTCAACGCTGGTGCAGCTAGTGACCCACGCATGTTCTCAAATACACTCTCTCTCTCTCTCTCTTTCCTATTACTCCTTGCACTGCTTTTTATTTTCCCTAAAATATTAATTGACACCTACTAAAGTGTATTCATTATAATTAGGTCAGAATTCTCGACCTCTCACCTCTATAATTTCAAAAGGCAAGAGCAAATGGGATGCAAATTTCGACACCTATTTCCTGGGTGACTCTTTTCAAACGGCAACAATATTTTCTCGATTATTGTAGTCCATTTTTAGTTATTGAGGTTAGTGGTCAAGATTGTTGGCATAATTATATATAATAGCCTTTACGTGATAAATATTATTAACAGACAAGTAAAAAACATATTTTGTAATGACTGAATGGAAAATACTCTATGTGGAATCTAGACTTCCCATAGTCAAAAGGTAACCTCAATTTGCTCTCCATAATTCCAGGATTTACACAATTGTACGTGCCCTTTCTCTCCACGCTTATCTTCTCTCATCTAGCTTTCTAACGTTCTCTCTCTCTCTCGCTCTCTCTCTCTCTCTCTCTTTCTCTCTCTCTCTCTCTCTCTCTCTCTCTCTCTCTCTCTCTCTCTCTTTCTAACACACTCTCTGAGAGTGTGTCCATTACATCGGTGAACAGCAAAGATAACGTTGATCACTATCGTCATCATCAGTCGGTCAGTCAATAGATAATTCCGGATTTCCAAACTAATGACTAAATATATTCATCCAAATTAAATAAATATTTTAAATAAATATACAGTAAAATCCCATTACGGACTTTGTAAATCCCAGACTACTGAAATATGAACACGTAAAATATATACCTCTTGCAACTGACTGGACATGTATTATATAACTAAATATTAAATACACATATTTAACTAGATGATATCGCACAACCATTATAGTGTCATGGATGGATCAGCAATGTTGATAACATTGAATAATTATATTATTATTACTAAAAATTACAAAAACAAAACAATATTGAGTCATTTGAAATGTAATCTTTACAGATTAATACATAAAGCCAAGATATCGACTTGGCATCAATAACTAATAACTTTGTTAATTGATTAGGTCATTAGACCAACTTATATGAAACCTGATTACTGAAGTTATCAGCAGTCTTACGCTTGTATTCTTAAGGGAGCCCACCTCGCTTTTTTTTTCTCTTTCTCTCCCTCTCTCTTGGCGTGTATCCATTCGGCCCCATTGAGCCTAATGTTTTAAGACGTTTACCCCCATCCAGGTGTTAATATTTTCTGGTGAGCGGTAGCGAGCCAGCATAAATATATGTTGTTTTGAGAGCAAGCTAAATTTGTACATTTATCGATAGAAAAATGTCTCCTGTGAAGCCTGATTTCTCCATACAATACTGGCTCGCTATCGCTCGCCAGGAAGAAATCGACACCTGGATGGGGATACACTTCTTAACACAGTTGGCTGAATAGGGCAGAATGGATACAAGCCAGGGAAAGAGAGAAAAGGAGAGACGGGCTTGTTTTTCTCTTTCTCGCCTTCTCTCTTTGGCTTGTATCCATTCGGCCCCATTCAGCCTACTGTTTTAAGACGTTTACTCCCATCCAGGTGTCAATATTTTCCTGGCGAGCGGTAGCGAGCCAGCATATATATATTTTTTCTTTGACAGCAAGCTAAATTTGTACATTTTTTGATAGAGAAATTTCTCCGGCGAAGCCGGATTTCTCCATACAAAGCTGGCTTGCTATCGCTCGCCAGGAAGAAATCGACGCCTAGATGGGGATAAACTTCTTAAAACAGATGGCTGAATGGGGCCGAATGGATACAAGCCAGAGAAATAGAGAAAAGGAGAGAGAAAAAAATCAGGTTTCCTTTCGCTCCGCCGTTAAGGGGGTTAACGGCGGAGCGAAAGGAAAATAATTGTTTAATTTAAGAATACAATCGTTACTTTCATGTGGCCACAATAAACTTATTCAACCACTTCACTAAAGTAACCATGGAATAAAAGGGGCAGTCTATCCTTTATTGTTTACTCATTATGTTGTACTTAATTCATGTGCAAAAAGAAAAAAAAGGACAAGATCTGATGTTAGTGGTCCATTTAAGGGGGACGGTGCTTGTTCTCCCTCATATTTAGTAGGTGCTTGTTCTCCCTCATATTTAGTAGGTGCTTGTTCTCCCTCATATTTAGTAGGTGCTTGTTCTCCCTCATATTTAGTAGGTGCTTGTTCTCCCTCATATTTAGTAGGTGCTTGTTCTCCCTCATATTTAGTAGGTGCTTGTTCTCCCTCATATTTAGTAGGTGCTTGTTCTCCCTCATATTTAGTAGGTGCTTGTTCTCCCTCATATTTAGTAGGTGCTTGTTCTCCCTCATATTTAGTTCCATTTACTTTGAGATTGTAAGGCATTCGTTCCATTAGTTTGACGTTATTAAGACCTTTCACCCTATTTTTGTCAATATTAAAACCTGTTGTGCCACTTAGGTGTCGATTATTTCCTGGCGAGCAATAGCTACCCTGTAATTCTAGGAGGAAACGGCCTTTGGCTGGCACATTTTTTCTACCGAAAATGTACAAATTTATCTTGAAGGGCGGTCTCAGGGGTGTTTTTTTAATCTTGATGGAGTTCTAGCGAAAAAACAATAAGCAAATTATATAAATATACCAACAAATAACCACTACCCCTTAAGCCCACACATTTAGCGTCAAAGTCCTGCTCTCCAGCGGTGCCTAAAGAGGGAGGTGGCGTGTATGTGAGGGCTGAGTGAAATGGTTAATGGACACAACTCAAGCACGTGTAGGTACCACTGGGATCAAAAGTCACCACAAACACTATATCTTATATTTAGGAATGAAATAAATCTATTCAACATACCTGGATACAGACTAAGTAAAGAAGCTTAGATTTAGGGTTTTACGAGAAATGTCCTGTCAATACAAAAGAGAGAACAAAAAATTAGGTATTACGCGAATTTTGACCCTGATTGCACATGTGTGTGTGTGTGTGTGTGTGCGTGTGTTCGCGCGCACACGCGTGCATGCTCATGTATGTGTGTGGTCCTCCTTCAATCCTCCTCTCCCTTCGCTCACCTCCCTCAATGTATCGTCCCATGCCACCACCTTTCGTCCGCTCATCAAAAACCTCATCTTTTTACCCGAATCCCGGACAAATATTACCGGACTAACTTCACCGTGTCCTGGGTTAGCCGTACCGGGTCTTGCTTCTATATACAGCTTCAGATTAAGAGTAGTGGGCCACGGGGGCGGAAGTCGTAGCGAACATTTGGGAAGGTGTGGGGGGGGGGGGGGTGGGGGGAGGAATTGTTTGGTCCCCGCGCCCTTCTGGGAACGATAGCCCGTGAAAATGAGAGGGTCGCGGGGATTCAATTTGCATTTTATCAGCGAATGTGCAAGAGAGAGAGGAGAGCGGAGCGTGTGTGTGTGCGCATTTTGGTGGTTTTAGTGTTAGCGCTCTATCGTTCTCTTTTGCTTTATAATAATGTGTATTTTACTGTATTCACATTGGTCAAAAAGTTCTTAACAAATCTTCCTAAAATTTCAATATTAAATATCTAATATAGCGTATTCCTAGTTTTATATGACATTTTAGTATCCTAATTGATACCCATCCCCACTCTCTTTCTCTCTCGCTCTACTAAATTGGTTAACAAATTTGGTATATATATTTAACCAAATGCCTATAGCCTCATACTGAATACAACACGCATCCACGACTGGAAGAAAGAGTTTAGGAGATTCAACAACAGTATATACGGAAGTTTTTCATATATAAAATCTATTCTAGCTGCAAACGTCTTCCCTCTTCAGTAGAACAGTTCAAGAAATTAGTAGATTTAGACTAGTCTTCAACAAGTGAAGGGTAATGTGGTCTCTCTTTCCCCCTACAGTATCTCCCCCGAAATGTATCACAATGTCTATGAGATACTTAATATTTCTTGTAACTCTCTCTCTCTCTCTCTCTCCCAGGATCACGTCATAGTGGGCGTGATCACCACCCATGTTTCATCTTCCACACGCAATAATCGGGATCACTGATTACAGCGGATTAAACAAACGTTGGATATTTCCTTGCCAGGGTCTGAGCGGCGGGATGCACACATACGAACACTACACATAATCACATATGCAGACACTTGGGAGACTCGATGATACGTGGTCAGCTCACAGAGTTTTGCGCCAGGGCACCTAAGACCAGGAAGCGTTTTTGTATCCCTGGTGGTGGTGTGGATGACGTAGTTGCAGCAGTTGACGAAGTATCAAAGCTGGCCCCTGCAAATACAATGTACGTCATCCACGTTGGATCCAACGATATACAGCGAACCCGGTCGGAAGATTTGCTTTTAAAGTACCAGCAGCTGATCAAGTCGTTTAAGGAGAAGTCATCAAGGATCATCGTCTCAGGAATCGTCCCCCGGCTCGGTGTAGAGAGCCGATTTTACAACATAGCCACCAGCACAAATCGTTGTCTAGCAAACCTCTGCAGGAAGGAGAACGTGGGATTCGTCGACACCTGGGACAATTTCTACTACGATGACTATTTGTTTTCGGATGATGGAGTTCATCTGAACCAGGTGGGAGCAGCGCGTTTTGGGCGTCTTCTCAACGATGCGGTGAAGGATTTTCGGAGAAGAAATCGACTCAGCACAGGACAACCAGGAAGGAGGACCGAAGACAGCGAGGACGGCAATCTACAAAGGAATTAAATACTAATCCGTCAAGAACCGCGAATTTGGATAAAGCTCCACAAACACGGCCCAAATTCAAAACCGTCAGGGATAACGACCGAGGACCGAGGACAGCCATGAATGTAAATGTAGATCCGACCAGAACCAAAAATTCGATGAAAGAACGATCTGCGAGTTCTAAAACCGCAACTTTAAAGGTTTTCTATGCAAAGCGTCGTAGCATACGCAATAAATTTTCAGATTTAGAGGAACTAGTGTTTACAGAAAATTATGATGTGATTGGCATAACAGAATCTTGGCTCAATACACAAGATAGAGACTTTTTAGCAGAGTATTCACTTCCCGGTTATGTAATGTTTGAGAACAGCCGAATAAATAAAAATGGAGGTGGCGTTTTATTTTATATCAAAGAAAGTCTTAACCCGACCCTCGTGTCAAAACCTCAAATTGTGAACGTCAACACATCTTTTGTGCTAATAAAGAATAATAAAGGTACAAAAGTAATACTTGCGTTAATATACAGACCTCCAGCTCAATCAGTGCAAACTGACCGAGAAATTTACGAACAAATTGCAGATGTAAGTAACTCACAAGATACCGTAATTTTTGGCGACTTTAATTTACCTGTGACCAAGTGGGGCGATACTCTTACTTCACACTCCGGACATGACTTGTATACGAACTTGCAAGAGAGTTCGCTTTATCAATTTGTTCGAATGCCGACCCGTGGTAATAACGTTCTTGACATTGTACTTGCAACAAAAGAAGAATTGATAGAGAATTTGAATGTTGGTGATGAATTCAGTAACAGCGACCATCGTACGATAACTTTCACTTTAAAGTTTACTAGTAACGAACCAAATAGTAGCATCGAAAAAGTCCCTAATTTCAAGAAAGCAAACTTCCATAAACTTAGAGCTATGTTTAAAGAAACTGACTGGAGCTTTTTAATTAACAATAACGACATAAATACATCTTGGAAGTTATTCGAAACCACTTACCTAAAAGCAGTGCAAGACTGCATACCATCGAAAATACGGCGTCCAGGCCATAATAATAAGCCCAAATGGTGGAATAAAGATATTTCAAACTGCCTGCTTGCTAAAAAATGTGCTAATGATAGATTAAAATCCTCACAAAATGACGAAGAACGGGTGAAATTTGTAGAGCTACGACGCAAAGCCAAAAAGTTAATTAAGCAAAGTAAAAAGACCTTAGAGTTACATATTGCGAATCAAAGTAAAACAAACCCGAAAGAATTCTATAGTTATATCAGAAAGAAAAAAGTAATTACTTCAACTGTTGGACCGTTAGTCGATGAAAAAGGAGAATACACCAAAGACGAAGTACAAATGAGTAATGCCCTCAATACCTTCTTTGCATCAGTTTTTACAACAGAAGACCTCAGTGATATCCCTACACCATCGCCGATTCAGATTGATAATTCAGATGTTCTAAGCAATATCACCGTTACAGAGAGAGAAGTATTGAATTGTTTAGATAAACTCAAGGTAAATAAAACGCCAGGACCTGATACAATCTCGCCTAGAGTTCTAAAGGAAGCTAAGAATGAGCTCTCCAAACCACTGACATTACTATTCAATAAATCCTTGCAGTCTGGAACTATGCCTGATCAGTGGAAGCTAGCCAACGTAACACCGATATTCAAAAAAGGCAGCAAATCCCTACCCAGTAACTATCGTCCAATTAGCTTAACCTCAGTTGTATGTAAAATGCTAGAAACGGTCATACGAGACAGGACTCGTAAATCACTTGGAGGAAAATAACATACTTAAAGATACTCAACACGGCTTTCGTAAAAAACGTTCCTGTTTAACAAACCTCTTAGACTTCTTCCACGATATCCTCAACCTCTACGATGAGAGTAAAGCTGTAGATATTATATACCTTGATTTTCAAAAGGCCTTTGACAAAGTTCCCCACAAACGTTTACTGCTAAAACTAAAAGCGCATGGAATACAAGACGGTGTGTTGAAATGGATAGAAAATTGGCTCAGCAACAGAAAGCAAAGGGTAGTCATAAACGGTAAGGCATCTAAATGGACCAATGTAAGTAGCGGGGTACCCCAGGGATCGGTACTAGGACCAATTCTCTTTCTAATTTACATCAACGACATAGATGAGGGTCTCACCTGCACAATCTCAAAATTTGCTGACGATACAAAAATTGCAAATAGCGTACTCTCAAAAGAACAAGTTGACGATATGCAACACAATCTAGATAAATTGTCATGTTGGGCCCAAATTTGGCAAATGAGTTTCAATGCGGATAAATGTAAAGTACTACATGTCGGATACCTAAATGAGAAAGCAAAACTATTCGATGAATGGCACTCAGCTTAAGAATGTAAACAGAGAAACTGATCTGGGAGTAACAATATCGAGTAACCTAAAACCGAGTCAACAATGTTCAGAAGTTGTTAAGAAGGCAAACAAAATAATTGGCTTTATAGGCAGGTCATTTGAGCATAAATCCAAAGAAGTTATCCTAACCCTTTACAATTCCTTAGTCCGCCCTCTTCTGGAATACTGCGTTCAATCCTGGTGCCCTTATTACCAAAAAGATATAAACAAGCTAGAACGAGGTTCAACGTAGAGTTACCAAAATGATACCTAGCCTAAAGAACAAACCATACGAAGAGCGTCTTAGAGAATTAAATCTATTTCCTTTAACCCAGCGCAGATTAAGAGGCGACTTAATTCAAGTGTTCAAAATCATCAAAGGCATCGACAATATGAACTGTAGTAAGTACTTCACTATCGACCAATCTAATTACACGCGGGGAAACGGTTGCAAAATTATTGGTAAATCTTTTAACTCGCACGAATCTAAGAATTTCTTCTTCAATCGAGTTGTCAACTTGTGGAATGGGCTTCCCCGAGACGTTATAGACTGCAGCACCGTTGATTCATTTAAATTCCGCCTAGACAAATATCTCGCATCAAACCCGCGACTGACTGCGTTTGTAAATGAATAACTTTATCCTCCCCTCAGTTACTAACCCATATGTCCCCTACTAACTTCCTAGTCCTGCCACGTTAGTGGCAGGGCAGTAGTTCCCTTTCCAATGTTCCCTTACCCACTCTAAACCACTGTTTGGACACTTGATCCTCAGTGTTTTGGAGGACAAGCAACCTAGAAGGGTCACTAGATCTGTTGTTGCTTGATTTCCTTTGTACTCCTTTGTACTCCTTTGTACTTACACGCACACACGCGCATTTATTAAAGTGACATTTACAAAATGGTGTCCCATCTTTTTTAGTTTCCTTATAGTATATCTCATTATAACTCTCTAAATTCAACCTATCCAATTGGCCCTCTACCACGACCATTTCAAAGTCCAGGTCTCTCACCCTTGTCCACTGTAACGGGAAAACCTTGTACCCCTGAGCCACAGGAGTGCAGTTCTGAAAAGGAGAGTCAGCATTTCATCCATGTTATGACTTGACTTCTCTGCTGGCGCTTTTTTCGAGATTTCTTCAGAATCTGGCATATAAGACTACCGACAATGAGAAATCCGGTGGAGTAAAACTCCCTTGATCCCTGTTCAAAATTCTTTCTTTATAAGCTCGTTTCTTTTCATTTTCGTTTCTCAAATATGCCAGCTTGAGTCCTCGTTCACGATATGTTTGTACTCTTGTGTTGAAGATTTTGATGTAAAAAAAAAAAAAAAAAAAAATACGCTGTCCCCTCGTCCAAAACCTCGAACACTTACCTCCACTCTTGCTTCATTCCAAGTATTTTCAGTATTGTGGGCCAAGCGCTGTCCGTCCATAGGCAGAAGGTCAGGTTAGATTCTGACATCATGGCACGCCTCGTCCAGCATTTGTGCAGTGATATATCATACTTCGTCATGCCGGGTACAGATGAATCCTCCTCCCTTACAGCACATACAGTGGTCTGAGTCGTTTATATCACCACATGCACATTTCAACGGCAGGTTCAAAACTTGCCACCCATACCTCAAGGCTATGGCATAATTGAATTCCTGTTTTTTTAAAGTTGAATCCTTTGTCCTTGATTGGTAATTAAATTAACCAATTTGAAGCCCCCGTGTCTTGTGCCATCTCAACTCATTATTTCAGTTTTTCACTACATTCGGTCTTAATTTGCACTTAGCTATGTTTCTGTTTCTCTTTTCTGCTCCGCACACACGCACATTAACGTATACACACACAAGCAGAACACATACATAACACACACACATAAATCCACCAATCCGAACATACGGGCACTCACACCACCAGAAATTATCTCTCTCTCTCTCTCTCTCTCACTTACACACATAAACAAATTTCCTCGCTTCCAGCAGCCCACACCCACATACACTCACACACATAAATCCACCCACCCCAACATACCACACACCCACACATACACTCACACACAAATCCACCCACCCCAACATACCACACACCACACATACACTCACACACATAAAGCCACCCACCCAACAGACCACACACCCACACTACACTCACACACAAATCACACCCAACATACCACACACCCACACATACACTCACACACATAAATCCACCCACCCCAACATACCACACACCCACACATACACTCACACACATAAATCCACCCCATAACCACACACCCACACATACACTCACACACATAAATCCACCCACCCCAACATACCACACACCCACACATACACTCACACACATAAATCCACCCACCCCAACATACCACACACCCACACATACACTCACACACATAAATCCACCCACCCCAACATACCACACACCCACACATACACTCACACACATAAATCCACTCACCCCAATACCACACACCCACACATACACTCACACACATAAATCCACTCACCCTAATACACACACACATACTCACACACATAATCCACACCCCAACATACCACACCACACATACTCACACATATATCCACTCACCCACATACCACTACACCCACACATACACTCACACACATATAATCCCACCCCCCTACCATACACACACCCACACCCACATCACTCACCCTATATATCCACTCACCCTATCCACTCATACAACCACACATCACTCACACACATATCCTTATACCCACACAACACCACACATTATACCCCTACATACCAACACATACACATAATCCACCACCCAAACACACCCATACATACATAGATCCTCCCACCCACATACCACACACCCACACATACACTCAACACCTATATTATCCCAAATACACACCCACACATACACTACACACATATCCTCCACCCACCCCATCTAACCACACACACACATACACTCACACACTTATCCTCCCACCCCAACATACACACAGCACACCACACACTCACACATCTATGCCTCCACCACAACACCACACACAACACTCACACACATATATCCTCCCACCCCAACATACAAACACACCCACATACACTAGCCTCCCACCCCCAAACATACCCACACACCTCACAACAATCCCACCCCCAACATACCACACACTATCCTCCACCCCAAAGACCACACAACAAACACTCACACAACACATATCCACTCACACCCTATCACTCACCCACATACCACAACCCACACATACACTCACACACATAAATCCACCCACCCCAATATACAACACCATACACTCACACATCTATCCTCCCACCCCACACACCACACACCCACATCACACTCACACACATATCCTCCCACCCAACATACCACACACCACACATACACTCACACACATATATCCTCCCACCCCAACATACCACACACATATATCCTCCCACCCCAACATACCACACACCCACACATACACTCACACACATATATCCTCCCACCCCAACATACCACACACATATATCCTCCACCCCAACATACCACACACCCACCACTACACTCAAAAACATATATCTCCCTCCCCAATATACCACACACCCACACATACACTCACACACGTAAATCCATGCACCCAAAACCTCTCCAACAATTGTCTTCGTTGTTTTCCCTCCCCTTTTCCACTCTTATGGCACAACATCACTTCTTCCTCTGACAAAGCTGAACTCTTCGCTCAAAGCTAGAAACTCAACCTTAGAAGATTCCGGTGCTATTCCTCCCTCTCCACCCCTCTCTCTCTCTCCTACTTATGCCTAATATTCTCATGTTTTCTAAAGATGTACTTTCCCTCTCTGGGCTTGATGCTAAGAAGGCGTACAGTCCGGATGGTATTCCTCCTGTTGTACTCAATAACTGTGCTTATGTGCTGACTCCCTGCCTAGGCAAACTCTTTCATCTATGTCTCTCCTCTAACGTCTTCCCTTCTTGCTGGTAGTCTGCTCTCATTCAACCTGTTCCAAAGAAGGGTGACCACTCTCAAGCTTCCAACTATCGTCCAATTTCTCTCTATCTCTTGTATCTCTAAAGTTTTTGAAACTATTCTCTAATGCTTAAGCATTTTTCTTCTCATAATCTACTATCAGATCACCAGTGTGGCTTCCTTATTAAGGGTCGCTCTACTGGTGATCTTCTTTCATATATTACTAACTCTTGGTCATCCTCCTCTTGGAACTTCGGTGAGACCTTTTCTATTGCATTAGACATATCGAAGGCCTTCGATAGAGTCTGGCACAAATCTCTAATTTATAAACTACCTTCCTTCGGTTTCTATCCCTCCATCTGTGCCTTTGTCTCTAATTTCCTTTCTGGTCGTTCCATAGCTGTTGTTGTGGATGGCCATCGTTCACTTCCTCTCATCCTATTAAGTCCGGTGTTCCTCAGGGATCTGTCCTATCCCCTATTCTCTTTCTAATTTTCATAAATTATCTTCTCAACTGTACCTCCAGTCCTATCCATTCATATGCAGACGACTCTACCTTACACTATTCAATTAATTTCCCAGAACGCCCCAGCCAGCAATCCCTCAAAAGCAAAAGTAACGGAGCCATATAACACTTATCTTCTAATCTAACTATCATCTCCAATTGGGGCACAGAAAACCTTGTTACCTTTAATGCTTCCAAAACCCAATTTCTCCATCTATCTACCCGCCGTGAGCTCGCAGCGGACTTTGCCTTATTCTTCAACAGTACAAAAATCAACCCTTTATCTTCTCTCAGTATTCTTGGTGTCTCTTTTTCTTCTGCTCTCTCTTGGAAGGACCATATTACCAGTCTTGCTAAGGCGGCCTCCTGGAAGCTGGGTGTGTTCAACCGCCTCAAGGTGTTCTTTACCCCTGCTCAGCTTCTTGCTCTGTACAGGGGCACAATGCGTCCTTGTATTGAGTATTGTTCACATGTGTGGGGAGGATCCTCTCACACAGCATTTCTAGACAAAGTAGAAAGAAAAGACCTTTGTATCATTAACTCCCATCCACTCACCGACTCTGCTATCTCTTTCTCTTCGCCGCAATGTTGCATCTCTCTCGCTATTCTATCGCTACTACAATAATAAGTGTTCCTCAGAGCTCTCTCAGTGCATACCACCTCTACGTAGGGTACGTAGTACCCGTCTTGCAACACAATCCCACCCGACTCTGTACAACTCTCCCATTCAAGAGTGAAGCGTTACTCTCAATCATTCTTCTATTCAACAGCTGAGCTCTGGAACTCACTCCCTGAATTCATCTTTCCCTCATCCTATAATATAAACTGTTTCAAACTCCGTGTGTCCAGATAATTTTGGCACGAACGTTCATTGATTTTGGCCCTGTCACTCTTTTTAACTCTGGGGGAGGCACTTGTCACAGGCAGTTTTGCCTTTTGTCTCCCTCATACACATAGAAAAAAGAAAAGAAAAAGAAAACCACCTATCACACCACACACCCACACACACATATACACTCACACACATAAATCCACCCACCACAACATACCACATATTCACACTCGCACACACAAATCTCTCCACCTCCACCCACACACACACACACACACACACTGGCCCCATCTCTGACCTCATGAGATAATTAAGCAATAGGAAAAGGTGAAGTGCGCAACACATATATATATACTGGTATATATATATATATATATATATATATATATATATAATATGTATATATATATATACTGTAGGATATAGGGGTGTTCGTAGGGAACCGTATTTTCAAGAGGAAAAGTATCACAAGGGTATAGGTAGCGAACAACATCTTTATTTTGGATCCAACGTTTCGACGTATCAACTTATGTCATCATTTTTAGACCCTGATGATGACATAAGTTGATATGTCGAAACGTTGAATCCAAAATAAAGATGTTGTTCGCTACCTATACCCTTGTGATACTTTTCCTCTTATACATACTGTATATAATTATACAGTATATATTATATATATACAGTATATATATATATATATATATATATATATATAGAGAGAGAGAGAGAGAGAGAAAGAGTAAAAAGGAAATCAAGTAACAACAGAGAGAGAGCGTGTGTAATTCACTTACTTGTTCGTCAAGGGGAATCCACGCAATGCGAGCTAAACTCATTATTATCGCGCCTCCTTAACTGGGAATGTATTGCGTGAAATGCATGTTAAGTGTTTATGTATCGTTGGAATGGCTGTGGATGTGTGTGTAGTCTGTATTTTAGCCAATTGGCGACATTTGGAAACTAAGGCTTAGGGTTAATCTGTACGGTACCATTCTCACTACGGTACCAGTCTCACCCGAAGGCTTAGGTTGACCAGCAGCTTAGGTTGACCAGTACGATACCCATCTCGCCTTGTAACCGATCACCAACCCCAGATGGGACATCACAACTTTGTCCACTTATACCAGGTTCCTATTTATACTGCTAGGTGAACAGAGGCTACACCGTTAGGAGACTTGCCCAAATGTCTCTTCCCCGCCTGAGTCTCGAACCCGGGACCTTCAGGTTGTGAGCCAGACGCGCTATCAGTTACGCCACGGGGAGGTGTGTGTATGTGTGTGTGTGTGATATTCAGCCAACATAATACATTGCAAAAAACACTTATATATTTCTATTTTGTTCACTGCACTAATTATCAAAACATTATGTAGCTATTGGTTTACCTCAATGACAAACACAATAGTATTAAGGATGACAAGCGTAAATCTAGACTAAGCCTCTAATTTACATTTATGCAGTCTAGTAAATTAACATCATTAAGTCTTGAATAGGTACACATTTTCGTAATTATAACAGCTTTCAGTTGGACGGCGTTTAAATTAAATTTGGATAACTTTAGAAGAATTTAGTTAGTTTGTGAAAATTCCACGTGGTCAAGGATTGACTCAGTGTACATATTAGTTTATAAGTTAGTTAAGAATTTAGACCAACATTACACGGACATTAACACGCACGGACGCACGCACACACACACACACACACTCCATGACCGTAACAACTTTTTACATTATAATTCCATTAAATCTTCTTGATTCAAATATACAGTTTTGTTGTCCAATTTACACGATTAAGCACAATTAACCCTTAAAGGACCAGCGACGCATTTTTGTTTTTATTTCAGCTGCATTTAGACTATTTTATGAAGCTTAGGAAGGATATAGGGTAGCTAAGAGGATTAATTGAGATAGTCTGCAGTCTCTTAACGGGCATACATCCTCCCGAAGCTGTATACAACAGTCTAATAGTTGCCAGAATATAAGGAAAAGGACGTCACCGGTATTGAAGGGGTTAAAATAAAACTTACAATTATGACGTCACGTTAAAACTCTATCATTAATTACCCCCAATATAAGCAAAGCATTGAATTCAAGCTTTGCGCTAATTATATTATTCACACAATCAGTCTCTTTCACACACACACACACACACACACACCTACTCTCTCTCTCTCTTTCGCACACACAATCAGTCTCAGTCTCTCTCTCTCTCTCTCTCTCTCTCTCTCTCTCTCTCTCTCTCCTCCATCTCCCACTGGTCCGGTCTTTAACAACGGTAATCCAGCGAGCCAATCAATACCCAATTTGGCCCGTAAAATACCAGCCTAGGAATGTTATCCAGAGGCTCCTATTACTTGTTGGTGGTGAGAGAGAGAGAGAGACAGAGAGAGAGAGAGAGAGAGAGAGAGAGAGAGAGAGAGAGAGTTACAAGGAATAGTTAGCATCTCGAGGACCTTGCAGTCCATTCCGAGGAGATACTCGAAGTGGAAGGAGAGAGACTGTTTAGTGCACTACACTCATTACAGAGTGCGCAAAATACTATCTACTCTCTTTTTGAACTGCTCTACTGAAGAACTGTTTACAACTTCGGAGGGAATTCATTTTGTTCCAGGTAGAACAGTTATTATATGTAAAAAAGTGTCCACAAATACTAGTGCTGAACCTTTTCAATTATAATTTCCAGTCATGGTTGCGTGTTTTATTCATATTGAGTATAATTTGTTTTCTATAATCCACATTGTCAAACCCATTAAGTATTTTAAATACTTCAATGAGCTGACCTCATAGTCTGCGTGTCTCCAACGGAATGAGATCAAGAGCTCTCAACCGGTCCTCATAGCTCATTCTTCTAAGCGATGGAATAAGCTTTGTAGCTCTAGCTTGTACTCTTTCTAGTTGCTCTATATCTTTCCTGAGTGCTGGAGACCAGAATTGAACAGCATACTCCAGGAGAGGCCGTATCACAGCGTTGTAAACTATGAGGACTATTTCCTTATTTCTATCCTTAAATTGACTCTTAATATAGCACAATAATGTCTGAGCTTTCTTCTCTACTTCAATGAGAGAGAGAGAGATTTTTTACCTTCCATTATAAAACACTAGTAACATTAAATAACTATCTTATTTGCATGTCAATAGGTTTCTTAAAGCATAATGGAAGATCAATAATGACTGTACGATAATATACAGTGTTTACCGCTATTCCAAGAAGCTATTATCTGACTACCACAAATATTTCGCAATTGGACAGGCGTCTCAATGGAAAACAAAAGATCGATCTCATTATATATAAAACACTTGGTTAAAAAAAACACACACACACACAAATACACACCAACAAAATAACAACGCACACACACACACAAACACACACACAATAAAATAAATATCTAAACAAACAAAATTGTATCAGCATCACATCCCCCAAAAGACCTTACAATGAAAAGTGATCAAAACCTTCTAATACTGTAGTGAGGGTTCTCCAGCGTGGGGGAGGGAGTTGCTGAGGCTGGCCATAAATAACACAGTCTTGCTAGATAAAGAACTTGAGGAACAGAGGGCCGACCTGGGGGAAAGTTGGTTTATAGGGTGGGTCATGCCAACACATTTTTAAGATTTTGTTTTAATCAATTATATATTTATTGTTTGTATTATTATTATATTTATTTGTTTATTTATTTATTTATTTATGTATATATTTATTTATTAACTTATTTACTTTTCGCGGGGGGGGGGGGCTCCCTAGACCTCCATCAAGACCCCCCCCCCACCCCCCTCCATGGCACCCTTTCGAAAATATGTGTACAGATTTCGATAGAAAAAGGGCCCGGCCAAACACCGTTATCTCTCGCCAGGAATATAATGACACTTAAATGGCACAAAAGGTCTTAAAATATATCAATACATAGGGCGAAAGGTCTTATAATCGTCAAACTAATGGTGCAAATGTGTTAGAATCTCAAAACTAATACGACTAAACATGAGGGAGAAGGGAGTCCAGAACAAAACTCTTAACCTCTTTATGCAAACGACGATTTCTTGGCTTTGCAATGGATTCGCCAAATGATTTTAATCAACATAGAAATGACCTTTGGAAAGTGGTAAAGACTATCTCGACCAATCTTATAATTCTGGTCAACAGTTCCTCCTTAAGTTGGATAATATTGTCTGTAAATAGCGAGATTAAAGCACAATCTGGCGTCAGCTGATTAAAAGGATTATTATACCGCTATGTAGCATACCCTGCGTTGAAACCCATGGCGTAACGATATATATTTACTGGTCCTATCCGGAGTGAGGTTTGGCATCCTCTACCCAACCTTAGCCGTTTCTGTCTGTCTTTTTTACTGTCCTACTTTTCCTTCTGGAGGCAGGAGGCCAGGAATCCTCCTCCTTACGTAAAATCCTCCTACTAGACAAGACAGAGTTAGGGGCTAGGAAACGCGAAAGTGGTCCCGGACCCTAAAAATTGGAACTCTATATGTTGTTTCTGTTCGGGCTCTGTCTCGAGTCGACCACCCATAGCTAATGGGGTATGCGCCTGAGTATATAATGTATGTACATGCATACATACTTATATATTAGTTCTGCTACCGTTAAACGATGCAAAAGACTAACAGAGAAATACAATTGTAGACACTTCAAGTAGAGGGTAACGGCTAAGTCCTCTTTTACGGGTAAAGAAAGGATAATTAGCGTAATTCTCCCTATTGAAGACCTGTTGAGCTGAGGTAACATCGCCGCCCCAAAACCACCCAAGTTGTGAAGGGGTGGGGGGGGGGTCAGGGAGAGAGAGAGAGGGGGGGGGGAGGGGGGGAGGGGGGGGGATAGGAGGGAGGAGGATGAGAAGGAGGCAGGTAAGGCAGGGATGGTAGTGGATGTGGAGGGATGGAGGGAGGTGGGTGGGGAATGAGGGAGGGACGGAGGGAGAGACAGAGAGGGAATGGGGGAGGGATGGAGGAAGATAGAGAGGGCGGTAAGGAAAAAGAATGGAAAGGTAGGAAGGAAGGAGAGAAAGAGAAAGGAGGAAGGAAGGAAGAAACGATGAAGGAGCGGGGGAAATAATAGGAAGAAAAGAAAGAAGGAGGGAAGGAGGGAGGGAAGAGGAAGGAAAGAAATAAAATAAAAGGAGGAAGGAGAGATAAGAGGAGGGGTGAAGAAAACAAAAAGGAGAGAGAGAGAGAGATGAGAGAGATACAGAGAGAGAGAGAGAGGACAGGTGCCCCTTCTCGTGTTTTTCTCCGTGTGTTCTTTTTAGCGATATAGATAACTGTGTAGATAGATATTCGCTAGATAAGCCTGTGAGATATAGCTAAATGGATGGTTAGCGTAATTATATAGATGGTGTATATATTGGTACATCATTACTGAGACTATAGATTCGTCTTGGAGATAACAGATAGAAGAATACATTATAGGACTGGGAGGTTGTATTATACACATTCTAATTATATAGACGTAGCGTTGACAGTTGTACCAGTAACATAGACAATTAGATAGATAGATAAATAGATAGATAGATAGAAAATATAAAAAAAGATGGAGATAGATAGATAAATATATATATGAGAGAGAGAGAGAGAGAGCGAGAGCGAGAAAGAGGGAGAGCGAGAGAGAGTAAATATAATAAATCGTTTAACGTGGAGGAATAAGCACATTATAAACCCATTTAATACTCTTTGTTGTTACTAACGAATATATAATAACCTAGTGTAGTCACCACACACATTCATACACATACATAGCTAGTGTAGTCACCACACACATTCATACACATACATAGCTAGTGTAGTCACCACACACATACATACACATACATAGCTAGTGTAGTCACCACACACATACATACACATACATAGCTAGTGTAGTCACCACACACATACATACACTTCCATATATAATAACCTAGTGTAGTCACCACACACATTCATACACATACATAGCTAGTGTAGTCACCACACACATACATACACATACATAGCTAGTGTAGTCACCACACACATACATACACTTCCATATATAATAACCTAGTGTAGTCACCACACACATACATACACATACATAGCTAGTGTAGTCACCACACATACATACACATACATAGCTAGTGAAGTCACCACACACATACATACACTTCCATATATAATAACCTAGTGTAGTCACCACACACATACATACACATACATAGCTAGTGTAGTCACCACACACATACATACACTTCCATATATAATAACCTAGTGTAGTCACCACACACATACATACACATACATAGCTAGTGTAGTCACCACACACATACATACACTTCCATATATAATAACCTAGTGTAGTCACCACACACATACATACACATACATAGCTAGTGTAGTCACCACACACATACATACACATACATAGCTAGTGTAGTCACCACACACATACATACACATACATAGCTAGTGTAGTCACCACACACATACATACACTTCCATATATAATAACCTAGTGTAGTCACCACACACATACATACACATACATAGCTAGTGTAGTCACCACACACATACATACACATACATAGCTAGTGTAGTCACACATACATACACTTCCATATATAATAACCTAGTGTAGTCACCACACACATTCATACACATACATAGCTAGTGTAGTCACCACACACATACATACACATACATAGCTAGTGTAGTCACCACACACATACATACACTTCCATATATAATAACCTAGTGTAGTCACCACACACATTCATACACATACATAGCTAGTGTAGTCACCACACACATACATACACATACATAGCTAGTGTAGTCACCACACACATACATACACTTCCATATATAATAACCTAGTGTAGTCACCACACACATACATACACATACATAGCTAGTGTAGTCACCACACACATACATACACATACATAGCTAGTGTAGTCACCACACACATACATACACATACATAGCTAGTGTAGTCACCACACACATACATACACTTCCATATATAATAACCTAGTGTAGTCACCACACACATACATACACATACATAGCTAGTGTAGTCACCACACACATTCATACACATACATAGCTAGTGTAGTCACCACACACATACATACACATACATAGCTAGTGTAGTCACCACACACATACATACACTTCCATATATAATAACCTAGTGTAGTCACCACACACATACATACACATACATAGCTAGTGTAGTCACCACACACATACATACACATACATAGCTAGTGTAGTCACCACACACATACATACACTTCCATATATAATAACCTAGTGTAGTCACCACACACATACATACACATACATAGCTAGTGTAGTCACCACACACATACATACACTTCCATATATAATAACCTAGTGTAGTCACCACACACACATACATACACATACATAGCTAGTGTAGTCACCACACACATACATGCACATACATAGCTAGTGTAGTCACCGCACATACATACACTTCCATATATAATAACCTAGTGTAGTCACCACACACATTCATACACATACATAGCTAGTGTAGTCACCACACACATACATACACATACATAGCTAGTGTAGTCACCACACACATACATACACTTCCATATATAATAACCTAGTGTAGTCACCACATTCATACACATACATAGCTAGTGTAGTCACCACACACATACATACACATACATAGCTAGTGTAGTCACCACACACATACATACACTTCCATATATAATAACCTAGTGTAGTCACCACACACATTCATACACATACATAGCTAGTGTAGTCACCACACACATACATACACATACATAGCTAGTGTAGTCACCACACACATACATACACTTCCATATATAATAACCTAGTGTAGTCACCACACACATTCATACACATACATAGATAGTGTAGTCACCACACACATACATACACATACATAGCTAGTGTAGTCACCACACACATACATACACTTCCATATATAATAACCTAGTGTAGTCACCACACACATACATACACATACATAGCTAGTGTAGTCACCACACACATACATACACTTCCATATATAATAACCTAGTGTAGTCACCACACACATACATACACATACATAGCTAGTGTAGTCACCACACACATACATACACATACATAGCTAGTGTAGTCACCACACACATACATACACTTCCATATAAAATAACCTAGTGTAGTCACCACACACATTCATACACATACATAGCTAGTGTAGTCACCACACACATACATACACATACATAGCTAGTGTAGTCACCACACACATACATACACTTCCATATATAATAACCTAGTGTAGTCACCACACACATTCATACACATACATAGCTAGTGTAGTCACCACACACATACATACACATACATAGCTAGTGTAGTCACCACACACATACATACACATACATAGCTAGTGTAGTCACCACACACATACATACACTTCCATATATAATAACCTAGTGTAGTCACCACACACATTCATACACATACATAGCTAGTGTAGTCACCACACACATACATACACATACATAGCTAGTGTAGTCACCACACACATACATACACATACATAGCTAGTGTAGTCACCACACACATTCATACACATACATAGCTACTGTAGTCACCACACTCATACATACACATACATAGCTAGTGTAGTCACCACACACATACATACACTTCCATATATAATAACCTAGTGTAGTCACCACACACATTCATACACATACATAGCTAGTGTAGTCACCACACACATACATACACATACATAGCTAGTGTAGTCACCACACACATTCATACACATACATAGCTAGTGTAGTCACCACACACATACATACACATACATAGCTAGTGTAGTCACCACACACACATACATACACTTCCATATATAATAACCTAGTGTAGTCACCACACACATTCATACACATACATAGCTAGTGTAGTCACCACACACATACATACACATACATAGCTAGTGTAGTCACCACACACATACATACACATACATAGCTAGTGTAGTCACCACACACATACATACACTTCCATATATAATAACCTAGTGTAGTCACCACACACATACATACACATACATAGCTACTGTAGTCACCACACACATACATACACATACATAGCTAGTGTAGTCACCACACACATACATACACTTCCATATATAATAACCTAGTGTAGTCACCACACACATACATACATATACATAGCTACTGTAGTCACCACACACATACATACACATACATAGCTAGTGTAGTCACCACACACATACATACACATACATAGCTAGTGTAGTCACCACACACATACATACACATACATAGCTAGTGTAGTCACCACACACATACATACACTTCCATATATAATAACCTAGTGTAGTCACCACACACACATACATACACATACATAGCTAGTGTAGTCACCACACACATACATACACATACATAGCTAGTGTAGTCACCACACACATACATACACTTCCATATATAATAACCTAGTGTAGTCACCACACACATACATACACATACATAGCTAGTGTAGTCACCACACACATACATACACATACATAGCTAGTGTAGTCACCACACACATACATACACATACATAGCTAGTGTAGTCACCACACACATACATACACTTCCATATAATAACCTAGTGTAGTCACCACACACATACATACACATACATAGCTAGTGTAGTCACCACACACACATACATACACATACATAGCTAGTGTAGTCACCACACACATACATACACATACATAGCTAGTGTAGTCACCACACACATACATACACTTCCATATATAATAACCTAGTGTAGTCACCACACACATACATACACATACATAGCTAGTGTAGTCACCACACACATTATACACATACATAGCTAGTGTAGTCACCACACACATACATACACATACATAGAATAAACCTAGTGTGTCACCACAACATCAACATACACCTCCATAGCTAGGTGGTAGTCACCACACACATACATACACTTCCATATATAATAACCTAGGTGTAGTCACCACACACATACATACACATACATAGGTGTAGTCACCACACACACATACACCATACACATACATACACAGCATAGCTAGTGTAGTCACCACACACATACATACACATACATAGCTAGTGTAGTCACCACACACATACATACACTTCCATATATAATAACCTAGTGTAGTCACCACACACATTCATACACATACATAGCTAGTGTAGTCACCACACACATACATACACATACATAGCTAGTGTAGTCACCACACACATACATACACATACATAGCTAGTGTAGTCACCACACACATACATACACTTCCATATATAATAACCTAGTGTAGTCACCACACACATACATACACATACATAGCTAGTGTAGTCCACACACATTCATACACATACATAGCTAGTGTAGTCACCACACACATACATACACTTCCATATAATAACCTAGTGTAGTCACCACACACATACATACACATACATAGCTAGTGTAGTCACCACACACACATACACTTCCATATATAATAACCTAGTGTAGTCACCACACATACATACACATACATAGCTAGTGTAGTCACCACACACATACATACACTTCCATATATAATAACCTAGTGTAGTCACCACACACATACATACACATACATAGCTAGTGTAGTCACCACACACATACATACACATACATAGCTAGTGTAGTCACCACACACATACATACACTTCCATATATAATAACCTAGTGTAGTCACCACACACATACATACACATACATAGCTAGTGTAGTCACCACACATACATACACACTTCCATAATAAACCTAGTGTAGTCACCACACACATACATACACTTCCATATATAATAACCTAGTGTAGTCACCACACACATACATAGCTAGTGTAGTCACCACACACATACATACACATACATAGCTAGTGTAGTCACCACACACATACATACACTTCCATATATAATAACCTAGTGTAGTCACCACACATTCATACACATACATAGCTAGTGTAGTCACCACACACATACATACACATACATACTAGTGTAGTCACCACACACATACATACACATACATAGCTAGTGTAGTCACCACATACATACATACACTTCCATATATAATAACCTAGTGTAGTCACCACACACATACATACACATACATAGCTAGTGTAGTCACCACACATACATACACTTCCATATATAATAACCTAGTGTAGTCACCACACACATACATACACATACATAGCTAGTGTAGTCACCACACACATACATACACTTCCATATAATAACCTAGTGTAGTCACCACACACATACATACACATACATAGCTAGTGTAGTCACCACACACATACATACACATACATAGCTAGTGTAGTCACCACACACATACATACACTTCCATATATAATAACCTAGTGTAGTCACCACACACATTCATACACATACATAGCTAGTGTAGTCACCACACACATACATACACATACATAGCTAGTGTAGTCACCACACACATACATACACATACATAGCTAGTGTAGTCACCACACACATACATACACTTCCATATAATAACCTAGTGTAGTCACCACACACATTCATACACATACATAGCTAGTGTAGTCACCACACACATACATACACATACATAGCTAGTGTCCACCACACACATACATACACTTCCATATAATAACCTAGTGTAGTCACCACACACATACATACACATACATAGCTAGTGTAGTCACCACACACATACATACACTTCCATATATAATAACCTAGTGTAGTCACCACACACATTCATACACATACATAGCTAGTGTAGTCACCACACACATACATACACATACATAGCTAGTGTAGTCACCACACACATACATACACATACATAGCTAGTGTAGTCACCACACATACATACACTTCCATATATAATAACCTAGTGTAGTCACCACACACATTCATACACATACATAGCTAGTGTAGTCACCACACACATACATAGCTAGTGTAGTCACCACACACATACATACACTTCCATAGCTAATGTAGTCACCACACACATACATACACTTCCATAGCTAATGTAGTCACCACACACATACATACACTTCCATAGCTAATGTTCCATGTGCGCCTGTAAATCAGCTAATAAACAAATAGATAATATATATATATATATATCACATCAATAACGATTAAATACCAGATCATAAACCAAATAATCAAAGTTCTCTCTCTCTCTCTCTCTCTCTCTCTCTCTCTCTCTCTCTCTCTCTCTCTCTCTCTCTCTCTTTCTCACGATTCTAAACGATTATATAAGCCCTCAAAATGATGGACCAGATAATCAAACACAGATATATACCCTCTCCCTCTCTCTCTCGATTACATACATCCGCTAAATTGTAAAGCAAATAATCAAAACACTAATACACAATCTCCATGTCCAATCTGTCTCTCTCTCTCTCTCTCTCTCTCCGGCCCAGCGTTATTAAGCCAGCCAATCCCGTATGCAAATGAGTGCCTCCAGTGTGTCTAGCATAACAAGAAAGACCACAAGCGAGCCACGGAACCTCACAAGTCGTGTGTATATACAAGAGGCCAGCCCTTCCAGCGGAGTCCGGGGTTTCCGTAAATCAGCGTTCGGTTTATCGGAGTTTTTCGGACGGCGCGTGGACTTTCTATTACGCTGAGATAGTGCGGTTTGTGGATAGGTAACTCGGATTTTAGTCAACATTAACCCCTTGAGAATAATGACACATTTGACTGTTTATTCTGGCTATCATTGGACGAGTTTATTCAGAATAGGAAGGGTTTATGGAAGTCAAGAGGGTTAATTCAGATAATATTTACCATTTTGACGCCATCGGATATTTCCTAAGTTACATAAATTTGTCTAAATGACAACCACAGTAAACTGCCAAAACGCGTCATGATCCTCAAGGGGTTAACTGGTTTCGTATAATAAAACCAAATGTGATTTAAGATAATCTAAGTAAAACCTAACTAGCATAACCTTACCAAACTAAATCGTATCTAAAATAGCCAAACCTAATGCATAAATATTACCCTAGGCTAGCTCAACTAACTACATGTAATATATACTATCTACTTTAATGTAGCCAAGCCTGGCATAACCTTGTTTAAAGTATTCGATGCTGTGCTACAGTATATGTGAATGCGTAAGGAATTAATCAGACGAGAAGTAATGGTGCCCTGTGAACAAATGGGGACCATCTGGGTGGAATAACAAAAACACATTGAAGGAGGCGCCGGCGATCGAAACGTAGAGAGAAAGGGGTTCGAAGCGCACTGGGTCGCTGATTGATGAAAGAGACGAAACTAGGAGCTAATGGCGAGGCCCACCCGGCGAGATGTCTTCATACACCCAAGACTCCCACTTGGCCTTTTGTCTTGGGGGTTGTTGGGGAAACGGTCTATCGTGTCCTGTGGCGGTCTATCGGCGCAGGTGCCGACGACGATGTAAGCTTCTCAGATATCGGGCGTACTTTGTGTCAGGTAGAGCCTCACTTGTCTCACTTTGACAGATATGACACGTCTTGACCTATCAGTTCAAGCTTAGTATAAAGTCACTTCACCTGATGTATACTCAAGGCTCTAATACACGTAACACCGACTAGTAACTAAACTAATCCCTTCCAGTTCAATGTAAACCTTCTCTACAAACCTTTAGACACATAGACAAAAACAGGGAACTTAAAATTACCCCTACAGTAGAGGCTAAAATATTGTATGAAGTTGTAAATGAGTTATATGAATTTAACCCTGGCTGTCCCATTCCATCTCGATCATAAGGAGGTGTCCGTAAAAGGGTTATCTTATCCTGGAACATTGTAGCGGTGCGCGGAGGCTACACAGGGGTGCCTTTGACGATGTTCACCTTATCGCTAACATTCCATTCGTCTCTGGTATGTTCCTCAGGCTAAAATGAAGAAGACATCGACTTAAGGGGAGATATCCACTTGAGGGATTTTTTTCTGGACGCCTTTCTCCCTTATGTTTAGCCACATTGTTTTTCTAATTTTAAGACGTTTGCCCCATTTTTTTGACGATTTTAAGAACTTTCAACCCATTTCTGTCAATTTTAAGACCTTTCGTGCCATTTAGGTGTCGATTTTATCCTGGCGAGCGATAGCGAGCCTGTAATTTAAGAGGAACCGGCTTTCAGCCGGGACATTTTTCTACCGAAAAACGTACAAATATATCTTGAAAGGGGCTCAAGGGGGTGTAATCTTAAGCTTGATGGATATCTAGAGACCAAACTAAGAACCTCCCCTTCAGGCCTTTCAGAACGACGACGTTCTTTCGCATATTACCTCTGGCTACCATTAAACAAATCTATTAGGCGTAAGAAGGCTCAGTTGCAGACAAAACATTAATTAAGATAGTAACATTTTCTTATGTTCTTATGTTCTTATGTTCTTATTCGTTCCTTTTATATATATATATATATATATATATATATATATATATATATATATATATATATATATATATATATATATATAATTATTATTAAACTGAATAAATGTTCTAGTATTAGCCAGAAGATAATTAAAATTATACCATCACACAATCATTATAGGCCTACTCAGAATACCGGGGCTAAACATGAAACAACAAATGCTTAATTACATGTAGATAAAACCCAAACTCCAAAAACATTCATATGCCACCGTAAACACGTACCCTTACATGTATGGTCACAGGACAGACAACACTTCTGACATTCATATGCCACCGTAAAACACGTACCCTTACATTTATGGTCACAGGACAGACAACACTTCTGACATTCATATGCCACCGTAAACACGTACCCTTACATTTATGGTCACAGGACAGACAACACTTCTGACATTCATATGCCACCGTAAACACGTACCCTTACATGTATGGTCACAGGACAGACAACACTTCTGACATTCATATGCCACCGTAAACACGTACCCTTACATGTATGGTCACAGGACAGACAACACTTCTGACATTCATATGCCACCGTAAACACACGTACCCTTACATGTATGGTCACAGGACAGACAACACTTCTGACATTCATATGCCACCGTAAACACGTACCCTTACATTTATGGTCACAGGACAGACAACCCTTCTGACATTCATATGCCACCGTAAACACGTACCCTTACATTTATGGTCACAGGACAGACAACACTTCTGACATTCATATGCCACCGTAAACACGTACCCTTACATGTATGGTCACAGGACAGACAACACTTCTGACATTCATATGCCACCGTAAACACGTACCCTTACATGTATGGTCACAGGACAGACAACACTTCTGACATTCATATGCCACCGTAAACACGTACCCTTACATGTATGGTCACAGGACAGACAACACTTCTGACATTCATATGCCACCGTAAACACGTACCCTTACATTTATGGTCACAGGACAGACAACACTTCTGACATTTATGGTCACAGGACAGACAACACTTCTGACATTTATGGTCACAGGACAGACAACACTTCTGACATTTATGGTCACAGGACAGACAACACTTCTGACATTTATGGTCACAGGACAGACAACACTTCTGCCAACATGATACCGGGATTTGAACCCTCGCAAACTTAACCCTTTCAAAATCCGAGTATGCATTTATTTTCTGTTTTCTGGCTACTAATAGACGATTTTATTCAGATTAGGAAGGGTAGCTTTTATGGAAGTCAGAGGAATAATTGAGATAGTCTTTACCCGTATAATTCCCACAGATCCTTCCTAAACTGCATAAAATCTTCTAATGCTAGCCAGACTATACTGTCGACGTCATGATCTTCTAATGCTAGCCAGACTATACTGTCGACGTCATGATCTTCTAATGCTAGCCAGAATATACTGTCGACGTCATGATCTTCTAATGCTAGCCAGACTATACTGTCGACGTCATGATCTTCTAATGCTAGCCAGAATATACTGTCGACGTCATGATCTTCTAATGCTAGCCAGACTATACTGTCGACGTCATGATCTTCTAATGCTAGCCAGACTATACTGTCGACGTCATGATCTTCTAATGCTAGCCAGAATATACTGTCGACGTCATGATCTTCACGCGGCTGCCTACCCTAGATATTACTTGTTACTTAAGGGGAGACTGGCCGTTTGTTTGGTCTATTAATTCATGTATTCATATGTTTTTTTTAGTTTCCTCCCTAGACCTCCATCAAGCTTAGAAAAACACCCCCTAGACCCCCCTTCAAAATAAATTTGTACATTTTTCGGTAGAAAAATGTCGCGGGCAAAGGCCGGTTACTCTTAAAATTGCAGGCTCGCTATCGCTCGCCAGGAAAATGTCGACACCTAAATGGCACGAAAGGCCTTAAAATTGACAACGAAATGGGGCGAAATGTGTTAAAATCGCCAAACTAATGGGCCGAATGTCTTATAATCTCAAAACTAGTGGGGCTAAACATTAGGGAGAAGGGGGTCCAGAAAAACGGTCTTCCTCCCCTTAATACCCCATTATCATAACTATATGTATATAAACTATAGTCCAGTCATTATCAGTAGGCCAAAATTCATGACCCCTAACCTCTGTAACGTAAACAAAGAGGGGCTAGAGCAAATGGCCTGTAAATGTCCACAACCAAGATTTACTCTCCAGATCTTGGAATACACCTATTTCCTGGCTGTATCTTCCCAAATGGTAGAAATAACAGCTCAATTACTGCAGTCCTTTAACCCCTTCTGTACCGGTGATTTACTTTGCATCATATTCTGGCAACTATTAGACGATTTTATTCAGCTTAGGAAGGACCTCTAGCAATAATAAGGCTTCAAACTATCTCCAGCAACCCTTTTAACTACCACAGGTCCTTCCTAATAAGCTGCGTAATATCGTCTACATACAGCTCTAGAAGAAGACTCAACACACGTCGCTGGTACTCAACGGGTTAAGAGCCATGAGAGGCATAATGAGTTAGGTTATCGGCAGAGACCGGGTCAGCGGATTTTTCTACCTATGATGAACAGAGTATACCGATAATAAACAGTAGTAATGAGTTAGGTTATCGGCAGAGACCATTTACAGTTGTATACTATTAACCGTTTCTGTACCAGCGACGTCTATTATATTATATTCTAGTTATATTTAGACGATTGTATGCAGATCAGAAAGGATCTGTATAGTCAAAGGGGTTGACCGAGATAATTCGAAGCTTTATAATTACTAGAGATCCTTCCTAAGCTGAATAAAATCGATTACTAGTAGCCAGAATACAATACAAAGGATGTCGACGGTACAGAAGGGGTTTGTATGGATATATATATTTACAGTGTAGCCTATACGACCTTACCTGACCCATGATCACCTCTACCTGACCCCCCCTCACCCCTCTCCTCCAACACTCACCTGTAAACAGAGATATAAGATTAGTAATGTATTAACCACACACAGAAACACACACACACGCGCAAACAAACACACACACACACACACACACACACACAGAAACACACACACACACTAATACATAAATAAAACCTCGAAAATAAATTAGCTATAAGTGATTAGTCAGAATCATAATCTATACACAATACAAGCAGAGGGGAAAAATATGCAGTGTTAAATTTATCAATATTTAAATTGTAATATTCTTAAGGCCGATATCTATATTACATTCAAATAATAGCTAGAAATGTCAAACAGATACTGTGAGATAAGACAATCTCACTTTGTCAGGTATTAGGTGGATACTGTTTCTTCTTAACATATTTCAGCTTTGCTATCTAAACAAACAAAACGACACATCAAAATGGCTTTCCCTAAGAAGAAGAACAATAACAGTCACCCATCCATAGGCCTTCCTTTTCGACGCAGGAAAAACAAACTAACAAAATAATATATATGTAACTACAGTGAACTAGTATTGTTTATGTTAGACGACATTGGTTTGTACTGAAAACTAAAGTTAACAATATCTAATGATACCAGAAACCACGGTGTCTGTGTCTTGATTTGGTCTGTCAAAGCGATACTAAAGTGTCCATTATGTATTACATCAAGGGGACATGGGCCGGTTTTATGGACCACTTTCTCCCTCATGTTTAGCACCATTAGTTTTCAGATGCTTGCCCCATTAGTTAGTCGATTTTAAGACCTTTCGCCCTATTTCTTCGTCAATATGTAGACCTTTCGTGATATTTACGTGTCAATTTTTTTCCCTGGCGAACGATAGTGAGCCTGTAATGTTAGAAGAACCGGCCTTCGGCCGGGAAAATTTTCTACCGAAAAATGTACAAATTAATCTAGAAGGGGGATGGATATTTTTTTTCTTTTAATTTGATGGAGGTCTAGGGAGGAAACTAGAAAAATAACGAATACATGCAAAAATCGCCCAAAAAGTGAACCATCCCCCCTTAACCGATATATTCAGCACCCAGTAATTGCGGGGATGTGTTTGCTTGACTATAGTCCTTCCATTATAGTTAGGCCAACAATATTGACCACTAACCTCTATAACTCATAAACGACTAGAGTAATTGACCTATTATATTGCCACCATTTGGAAGAGTCAACCAGGGAATAGGTATGGACATCTACAGCCCATTTGCTCTAGTCCTTTTCGTGTTAAATAGGTTGGAGTTCACATTTTTTGGCCAATCTATTATGAATGGACTATAGAATAATGTCCTTATCCAGCCTATTATAGTGCATTTACAGCCCATTTGCTCTAGTCCTTTTCGAGTTACATAGGTTAGAGTTAAAACATGTTGGCCTATCTATAATGAAAGGACTATAGAGTAATGTCCTTATCCAGCCTATTATAGTGACTGTAGGGATTACTTTAATCAACTAAAATAATTAAGGGAGCCCACCTCGCTTTTTTTTTCTCTTTCTCTTTCTCTCTCTCTCTCTCTCTCTTTGGCTTGCTTGTATCCATTCGGCCCCATTTAGCCTACTGTTTTAAGACATTTACCCCCATCCAGGTGCCAATATTTTCCTGGCGAGCGGTAGCGAGCCAGCATATATATGTTTTTGTTTTGACAGTAAGCTAAATTTGTACATTTTTCGATAAATATGTCTCCGGCGAAGCCGGATTTCTTGATACAATGCTGGCTCACTATCGCTCGCCAAGAAGAAATCGACACCTGGATGGGGATAAACGTCTTAAAGCAGTTGGCTGAATGAGGCCGAATGGATACAAGCCAGAGAAAGAGAGAAAAGGATAGAAAGATAAACAAAAAGCCGGTGAAGCTCAATATAGGCCTATGCACCCTGAAAAAAAAAATATATATATTTGCAAAGATGTAACTTGATTATACTGTATATAACTTGATTATACTGTATATAGCTTGATTATACTGTATATAGCTTCTGTATATAGCTTGATTATACTGTATATAACTTGATTATACTGTATATAGCTTGATTATACTGTATATAGCTTGATTATACTGTATATAGCTTGATTATACTGTATATAGCTTGATTATACTGTATATAACTTGATTATACTGTATATAGCTTGATTATACTGTATATAACTTGATTATACTGTATATAGCTTGATTATACTGTATATAACTTGATTATACTGTATATAACTTGATTATACTGTATATAGCTTTTCGTCACTTGGAATTGGCTCGTCTAATAAACACATAAGTTTCAGCATTAAAACACTGCACACAAATAATTTGCTTCGGCGTCTTATCGTTATAATTTCGAAAAACAAATAGTACATATATTACATTCAAATTGGATATCCAATCACTGTAGCTTTAAAATGTGTGTAAACCGATAACACTCCAAACTATCCAATCACATCAACTTTAAATTACCGCAAACATATCATCAACACTTTAAATTACCTCATCCATATCAACAAAACCTAAAATTACCGAATACATATCAAAACTTTAAATTACCCCAAACATACCATCAAAACTTTAAATTACCCCAAACATACCATCAAAACTTTAAATTACCGCAAACATACCATCAAAACTTTAAATTACCCCAAACATACCATCAAAACTTTAAATTACCCCAAACATACCATCAAAACTTTAAATTACCCCAAACATACCATCAAAATTTAATTACACATACCATCAAAACTTTAAATTACCCCAAACATCAAAACTTTAAATTACCCCAAACATACCATCAAAACTTTAAATTACCGCAAACATACCATCAAAACTTTAAATTACCCCAAACATACCATCAAAACTTTAAATTACCGCAAACATACCATCAAAACTTTAAATTACCGCAAACATACCATCAAAACTTTAAATTACCGCAAACATACCATCTATCTATCTATCTATCTATTGCCTGACGCCGTGATCCCCGAAGGGGTGGCCACGAACGAACCGCCCCCATGCACCTCTGTCCCCAGTCAGTCGACGCCCCCCCCCCAACCAGCACCGCCTTCGTTCATGTAGTTCCTCACTCCATCCTTCCACCTCATATTCGGTCTACCTCTCCCCCTCTTTCCCTCCACCTCGCTCTCGTACACCCTCTTAGTCATTCTCTCGCTTTCCATACGTTCCATATGGCCGAACCATCTCAAGTTGTTCCTTTTCACACTTTCCAGCACATCTACCTCCACACCACACCTCCTTCTTACTTCCTCATTAGTCTGTCTATCCCTCCATGTAACTCCGCACGCACTCCTTAAGTAATTCATTTCCACTGCTCTCACTCTTGGTCTGGGTCTCTCAACCAACGTCCATGCTTCGCTTCCGTACGTCAGTGTCGGGATTACCACACTGGTACAAGGACTTCTTCACTTCCATACTGACCACCCTATTTCTTGTTACTGCTTTTAGCGTTCCTACAACCCTCTTCCCCTGTTGTACCCTCTCCCGCACCTCTTTATCCATAGTCCCATCTTTACTCAACACACTGCCCAGATACTTAAAAGAGTTGACGATCTCCATAGCCTGACCGTTCAGCTTCACCTCACACTCTGTGACTTCACCCCTTTCGAAGACCATAACCTTGCTCTTCCCCGTATTTACCTTCAAATTCCGTTTTTCGCACACTGTTCCAAACTCATTTACCAGACCCTGCAACTCCCATTCATTATCACTCATCAGAACTGTATCATCCGCAAACAGCAGTATAGGTAGCTTCCACTCAATTCCCTCCCTTTTCAAGGATACACCAACATTCACTGCTCTTGATAGTATTTCTTTCATGACTCCATCCATATATACAGTAAACAACCACGGGGACATCACACACCCCTGTTTTCAAACCAACATTCAGGTCAAAGAACCTCGCTCTGCTCACTCTCCACACGTACTTGCCGCCTTTGCACCCTCATACATGCTCTTCACTGCTTTCAGCAACTTGCCCTCTACTCCGTATATTCTAAGTACTTTCCACAAACCTTCTCTATCCACTCTGTCATAGGCCTTCTCCAAGTCCATAAAGGCAACATACACCTTTTGTTGTTCTTCTCCAGATACTTCTCACACAACGCAATTCAGGGTAAAAATCTGATCTACGCATCCTCTTCCCTTCCTAAAACCTCCCTGCTCGTCGCCTATCCATTTCTCCGTTCTCACTCTCACTCACTCTCAATCACTACCCTACTGTATACCTTCCCTACTACGCTTAGAAGACATATTCCTCGGTGGTTACCACACACTCCTCTTTCCCCTTTGCCCTTATATAGGGGGACTATTATGCCAGTCTTCCAGTCATCGGGTGCACTCCCCTTCTCCCATGCTAGTTTGCACATTTTCCAATACCCATTCTATCACTATCTCACCACCATACCTCAATTTTTCCCCACACACTCCATCTGTTCCTGGTGCTTTCCCCAACTTCACTCTTTTCATGGCTTCCCACACTTCTGACCTCCTGATCCCCACCTCCTCCTCCACTACTTCTCTTCTTCTCCCTCCCATACCATATCCAGCTATGTTTGCTGGCTCTTCATTCCTTTCATTTAGCAAATCACTGAAGTACTCCCTCCATCTTTCGACTCTCTCTTGCTTCTCGGCTAGCATTCTCCCATTCTTATCTTTCACACCCTTACTGTTTCCCTTGCTACCTTCCCTAACTTTCTTGACTTCTTTCCAGAACAGTTTCTTACTCTCCCTCCATTTTACACTCAGATTCCTTCCAAATTCCTCATCTACTCTTCTCTTACTTTCCTTCACTACTCTCTTCACCACCCTCTTACTCTCCACGTACCTCGCTCATTTCTGTCTCTCGGAATCTTCATTCCCTCTAATACCCAACCACACTCTATATGCTTTCTTCTTTTCTTCCACAGCTATTCTTACCTCTTCTGTCCACCATGCTGGACCTTTCACTCCCCTCCCTCTTCTCCTCACTCCACACACCTCCTCACATGCTGCACAGATCTCATCCTTAAACACCTTGCTCATCTCCTCCACTTCCTCCATAACTTCCAGGTCGAACCCACCTAGTCGTCTTTCCACTGCTCTCCTGTACTCCTCCCTGACTTCCTCCTCCTGCAACCTCTCCACCCTCCTCACCATTCCACCCTCCTCTCGCCTCCCTCCCGCTCTCCTCACCCACTTCTTTTGTATCCTAACCTTAGCTACCACTACATAATGATCATACAGACCCACTCCAATACCCCTATCCACCCTAGCATCCATCACAGATTCCTTCATTCGTTCATCCACACATACATAATCAATCAATGACTTTCGTTCCACCACTGTCTTATCTTTCATCGTCAACATCCGTTTCCACGTGTACCTGTGGATCTTTCTGTGTCGGAAGAAGGTTTTGGCTATCCACAGCCTCCTTCCCACACATACGTCCACAAGTGCACTACCATTCCCATTCAACTCTGATGGGTACCCCCCACCCTCCCACCACTTCCCTCAACTTTCCTATCACCCACCTTACCATTCATATCCCCAATCAGAAATATTCTTTCGTTCTTGTCAAACTTCTCCAGGCACGCCTCCAAATTCATCCAGAACTCCTCTTTCTTTCTTTCAAGTATATCCTCTGTCGGGGCATACACGCATACAATCACCCACGTTTGTATTCCTACTTTCATTCTCACCCACACCATCCCTGAACCCACAGACCCATACTCTCTTACACATTCCTTCCATTTGCTACTTACAAACAAACACATGCACCTTCTCTCGCTGTTCCTTCACTCACTCCAGCACACACACCCATTCCACATTCCCATTCTCTCACATCTGAACCTTTCCATTTGGTCTCTGTCATTCCACATACATCCAGCCGGGCATTCACTAACACTTCCAGAACCTCTCTCTCTTTTGTTCCATCATTCATGCCACTAACATTCCACGTCGCCATTCTCAGAATGTCCGAAGGCATGTCCTTAGTCGGTCGTGGTTCGTCAACGTTGGTTCCGTCCGCATCCGAGGCTGTTCGTTCGTTTTTCTTTGCTTAGATATTTTTTCCGGGTGGGGGTTGCAAGCCCACCGACCCAACCTCTTTAGTCGCCTCTTACGACACGCAGAAGGCACCATCAAAACTTTAAATTACCGCAAACATACCATCAAAACTTTAAATTACCCCAAACATACCATCAAAACTTTAAATTACCGCAAACATACCATCAAAACTTTAAATTACCCCAAACATACCATCAAAACTTTAAATTACTGCAAACATACCATCAGAACTTTAAATTACCGCAAACATACCATCAAAACTTTAAATTACCACAAAGGTACCATCAAAACTTTAAATTACTGCAAACATACCATCAGAACTTTAAATTACCGCAAACATACCATCAAAACTTTAAATTACCGCAAACATACCATCAAAACTTTAAATTACCGCAAACACACCATCAACTTTAAATTACTGCAAACATACCATCAAAACTTTAAATTACCGCAAACATACCATCAAAACTTTAAATTACCGCAAACATACCATCAAAACTTTAAATTACCCCAAACATACCATCAAAACTTTAAATTACCGCAAACATACCATCAAAACTTTAAATTACCCCAAACATACCATCAAAACTTTAAATTACCGCAAACATACCATCAAAACTTTAAATTAACCCAAACATACCATCAAAACTTTAAATTACCGCAAACATACCATCAAAACTTTAAATTACCGCAAACATACCATCAAAACTTTAAATTACCGCAAATATATCATCAACACTTTAAATTACCGCAAATATACCATCAACACTTTAAATTACCGCAAATATATCATCAACACTTTAAACTACCGCATATATATCAACAAAACCTTTCTATTAACGCATACATATCATCAAAACTTAAAATTACCATATGCATACCATCAAAACTTTAAATTACCGCATCCACATCGACAAAACCTAAAATTACCGAATACATATCAAAACTTTAAATGATCGCAAACAACATATCATCAAAACTTTAAATTACCGCATCCATATCATCACAACAGTAATTATTTCACAGTTATTGAGGTGCCAATAACTCGGGCCTTAGCATAACTGGTCGTAAATAATATGGTTATGCCTGCAGATGAAGCGGTTCCTGTATGGAGGGTATTAGTGAGTGGAGATTTAGTGGGAGGTAATGGCCCTGATTATGCGCTAAACAAGACGTAGGGGAGCGAGGGCTACTTTCTCATTAGCGTACTACTTATCTGATAGTGAGAGAGTGTGTGTGTGGGTGTGTGTGTGTGTGTGTGTGTGTGTGTGTGTGTGGAAGAGCGGTTGCAGGTTTATTGGTACAAATCTCTGGATATTTGTAGGTTTACAGGTACATGAGGTTTGGGGCGACAGTTAATCGATACACACCTCTTTAAAATACGTTGAAATTGAGTGTTTTCGGTTAGGTTAGGTAAGTTAGGTTAGGTTAGGTTAGGTTAGTGTAATTTAGGTTTAAAAATCGAAAAATGTACTCGTAAGCATGCACCAAATTGATATGTACCGATAAACACACAACCGCTCGGGTGTGTGTGTGTGTGTGTGTGTGTGTGTGTGTGTGTGTGTGTTTTGTTTAATGAAGAATCTGATATTGGTATTATAATTGATATGATATTCGTGTGGGCGTTTTCAATCAGTACTTGGGGTGTAATATAAATGAATATTCGGATTGCAATCAGTGATTATCCTTCCCTTCCCCTCAATCTACTATTATTGTGTTATAAGAGGTAGTTTGTAACTCTTTAGGTCTCCCCTCATGCACAGTTCCTACTCCTCATCTTGATTCAATATCTCTCTCTCTCTCTGATTTACTTCTCCCGATATTGACCCCACCTCTCTTTCTCCTCACTACCCTAACCCTCTCAAACCAACGCAACCCCACCTCTCCATATCTATATCTCACACACATTACCCCCCCCCCCTTCTCTCTCTCTCTCTCTCTCTCTCCCCCTCTCTCTCTCTCTCTCCTCTCTCTCTCTCTCTCTCTCTCTCTCTCTCTCTCTCTCTCTCTCTCTCTCTCTCTCTCTCTCTCTCTCTCTCTCTCTCTCTCTCTCTCTCTCTCTCTCTCGCTCTCTCTCTCTCTCTCTCTCTCTCTCTCCAGCCCCCTGCCATACACACACCCGGCAATCAGCTGTTCAGACGGCCACCCGAGGAATTCCAGCGGGGTAATTTCTTAATAGAGTGTTGGGGCGGGAGCGGGGACGTTGAGCGATGGCCTCCCCCGCCGCCGCCGTCACATACTCGACCCCACAACCCACACACTTCACTCCAAGGCTTTTGTTCGGGAATTATCGTGGTGAGGAGGGTTAAATTTGGTTTCCGACCTCGAGAACCCGAGAACTCCAGCCCTTTTGTTCGTGAATTAAGATGGTGGCGAGGTTGTTAAAGTGTTTCCGACCCCGCAAACAACACACTTCACTCCGAGGCTTTTGTTCGGGAATTATCGTGGTGAGGAGGGTTAAATTACGTTTTAACCCCCTTACCCTTGAGAACTCAAGATATTTTGTTCGGGAATTATCGCGGTGAGGAGGGTATTGAGTTTCCGACCTCGAGAACACCATAAATCAGGCTCTTTGGTTCGGGAATTATCGTGGTGAGGAAGGTTGAATTAAGTTCTAACCCCCTTAACCACAGAGAACTCAAGCATTTTTGTTCGGGAATGATCGTACTGAGGAGGATTAATGATCGTACTGAGGAGGATTAATGATCGTACTGAGGAGGATTAATGATCGTACTGAGGAGGATTAATGATCGTACTGAGGAGGATTAATGATCGTACTGAGGAGGATTAATGATCGTACTGAGGAGGATTAATTTTTATTTCCGACCTCGAGAAACCTCAAGCTTGATTGTTCTTGAATTAACATGGTGGAGAGGTTGTTAAAGTTTTTCCGACCACACAATCCAAATTTTTCACTCTGCAGTTTTGTTCGGGAACTTTTGTGGTGAGGAGGGTTAAATTAACCCCTAGAACTCCAGCTCTTGTTTGTGAAATAACATAGTGGCGAGGTTGTTGAAGTTTTTCCGACCACAGAACCCAGACACTTCACAGAGCGTGGTGAGGAGGGTTACATTGTGATTCCGACCTCGAATACCTCAGAAATCAGGCTCTTCTGTTCGTTAATTAAGATAGTTGCGAAATAAATATGTTGTCCCAGAACCTACACACTTCACTGGGGTCTTCTGCTCGGAAAGTATCGAGGTGCAGGTGGTTAACATTATTCTCGACCCCCTTACCCCACAAATCAGGTTTTACTGAGAACCTTTGTCTGTGAACTGATGGGGTGGTCAAATTATTCCCACCACCATACCTCACAACCCAAAGACTTCACTAATAACTTTTGTCTGAGAATTAGCGGTGATAGAGGTTTAATATTGCCATCAGATAGCTTTTTGTTCCGGAATTGTCGTGGTAAGGAGGGTTAAAATTATTACAATTTCAAGAGCCCCAGAAACCAAGCAGTTTTGTTCGTGAAATAACATAGTGGAGAATATAAAATGTTGTCCCAGAACCCACACACTTCACTGGGGTCATTTGCCCAGGATTGATAGTGGTGAGGAAGGTTAATACGAGTTCTGACCCCTTAAACGACAAGAACATAACCTCTTTACTGGGGCCTTTAGTCCAAGAATTAACTTGATGAGGGTAAAATGCTGCCGACCCCAATATCGCAGGTAACTTATTAGTGCCTTCTGTCTAATAATTAACCTGGTGACAAGGGTTAAAATGGTTTTCGACCTAAAACAAACAAACAAACAAACCATAAGCTACACAATTCAGTGGTGGTTGAAGAGGTTTAGACCCCTAGCTACCCCAGAAAGGAGGGTTAAAATGAGTTCTGACCCCCTTACCACCAATAATCAGGGTATTTTGTCCATGACCCATTATGGCGAGATGTGCTTAAGGGAGCCCACCTCGCTTTTTCTCTCTTTCTCTCCCTCTCTCTTTGGCTTGTATCCATTCGGTTTCATTCAGCCTACTGTTTTAAGACGTTTACCTCCACTCAAGGTGTCAATATTTTCCTGGCGAGCGTAAGCAAGCCAGCATATATATATTTTTGTTTTGACAGCAAGCTAAATTTGTAAATTTTTCGATAGAAAAATGTCTCAGGCGAACCAGATTTCTCCATACAATGCTGGCTCGCTATCGCTCGCCAGGAAGAAATGGCGATAAACGTCTTAAAACAGTAGGCTGAAGGGGGCCGAATGGATGTAAGCCAGGGAAAGAGAGAAAAGGAGAGAAAACAAAAAACGTGACCCCACTTATAATTATGTCCGACCTCGAAACCCTAAGAACACAGGCTCTTCAAGAACGAAACAAAGTGAGAAGAGTAAACATGTTTCCAATGTATCCTAGTGAGAAAGGTAAACTTGTCTCCGACCCCCATACCCCATACCCCACTACCCACAGACTTCACTAGGCCCTTTTTCCCGCAATAATCATTGTGAGCTAGGGGTTAAGGGGAGATGGTTGTTTTTTCTGGACTCCTTTCTCCCCAATGTTTAACCCAATTAGCTTTGAGATTTGAAGACCTTTAAACCCATTTCTTTGTCAATATTAGGACCATTCGTGCCATTAACATGTCAATTTGTTCCTGGCAAGCGATAGCCGAGCCCGACCTTCGGCCAGGAAATTTTGTTACCGAAAAATTTGCAAATTTATCTCAAAGGTGGATCTAGGGGGGGGGGGGGGGGGTTTGTTTAGCTTGATGGAGGTCTAACGAGGAAATCAAATGAATGAAATAAATAAATAAATAAATTGATCAACAAATGAATCATCTCCCCTTAAAATGAGCTCCAATCCCAACAGTTCGGGTGTTTGGCCAGGAAATATCATGGTGAGGGAGTTAAATTTATGCCGACCCCAGGACTCACAGACTTCACTATACTAGGTTTATTTTCAGCTGACGGTAAATTGTAATGTCCTCACCTTAATTACTCACTTATTACGAAGATTTTGAAGCGAAATATGTTGTTAGTTATGAACACTTGGCATTTATATGATGCTGAGGCATAGTAGTTTCATATTTGTCCACTAAATATCGAGAAAACAGCTGGTAAGGGATTGGATTTACCGCCAGATGAAATTAAACCGACTATAGTACCTTTAATTAAATTATTAGGGTGAAAAGAATAAGCCCGTTCCCGACTTCAAATACCCCTCAACCTACAAACTTTACAAGGGCCCTTTGTTTGAGTGTTATCATGGTGCGAGGGGTGAAGTGTTGCCAATTGTTTGAGTGTTATCATAGTGCGAGGGGTGAAGTGTTGCCAATTGTTCGAGTGTTATCATGGTGCGAGGGGTGAAGTGTTGCCAATTATTCGAGTGTTATCATGGTGCGAGGGGTGAAGTGTTGCCAATTGTTCGAGTGTTATCATGGTGCGAGGGGTGAAGTGTTGCCAATTGTTCGAGTGTTATCATGGTGCGAGGGGTGAAGTGTTGCCAATTGTTCGAGTGTTATCATGGTGCGAGGGGTGAAGTGTTGCCAATTGTTTGAGTGCTATCATGGTGAGAGGGGTGAAGTGTTGCCAATTGTTTGAGTGTTATCATGGTGAGAGGGGTGAAGTGTTGCCAATTGTTTGAGTGTTATCATGGTGCGAGGGGTGAAGTGTTGCCAATTGTTCGAGTGTTATCATGGTGAGAGGGGTGAAGTGTTGCAAATTGTTTGAGTGTTATCATGGTGCGAGGGGTGAAGTGTTGCCAAGTGTTCGAGTGTTATTATGGTGCGAGGGTTGAAGTGTTGCCAATTGTTTGAGTGTTATCATGGTTCGAGGGGTGAAGTGTTGCCAATTGTTTGAGTGTTATCATGGTGAGAGGGGTGAAGTGTTACCAATTGTTTGAGTGTTATCATGGTGCGAGGGGTGAAGTGTTGCCAATTGTTCGAGTGTTATCATGGTGCGAGGGGTGAAGTGTTGCCAATTGTTCGAGTGTTATCATGGTGTGAGGGGTGAAGTGTTGCCAATTGTTTGAGTGTTATCATGGTGCGAGGGGTGAAGTGTTGCCAATTGGTTGAGTGTTATCATGGTGCGAGGGGTGAAGTGTTGCCAATTGTTTGAGTGTTATCATGGTGCGAGGGGTGAAGTGTTGCCAATTGTTTGAGTGTTATCATGGTGCGAGGGGTGAAGTGTTGCCAATTGTGTGAGTGTTATCATGGTGCGAGGGGTGAACTGTTGCCAATTGTTTGAGTGTTATCATGGTGAGAGTGGTGAAGTGTTGCCAATTATTCGAGTGTTATCATGGTGAGAGGGGTGAAGTGTTGCCAATTGACCACTTGTCAGTTTCAGGCTGTACGGAACTTAAAAGTATAATAGATAGAGATATTTACCAGAATTAAGGGGAGGCAGACCATTTTTCTGGACCCCTCTCTCCCTAATGCTTAGCCCACTAGTTTTGAGATTATAAGACGTTCGGTCCATTAGTTTGGCGATTTTAACACCTTTCGCCCCATTTCGTTTACATTTGTCACAAGACTGTTCGTGGCCCATTTAGGTGTCGATTATTTCCTGGCGAGCGATAGCGAGCCTGCAATTTTAAGAGGGGAAATCGGCCTCGGCGGGAACGGAAATTTTTCTACGACGAAAAAATGTACAAAATTTATCTGAAAGGGGGTTGAAGGGGGTCCTATGGGGGGTATTTTATAAGCTTGACCCAATTCAAACGGCCAGTCTCCCCTTAACAACAAATAAATTACTGGTCCGTTAGTACACTCGAAGAGATAACATTATTTACACTTGGTGAGCTGGATGTAGTCGTTTGTTTGTGAAACGGAATGAAATGAATCGGTGAAACATACCATTTGTGGGGTATTATCTCAAGATGTCGACTATTTTCAAAATGCTTAGGGGTTATTGTGAAGATCGTTGTTTTTCCGTGAGTGTACACTCGGTCCAAAAAAAGTATCTGCACCAATCCCAGACCTGATAATCTGGTGGGTACAGCTTGGTAGGGGTTGGCATTTCTGCCTGCAGCTATATCCATATCGATACAACCTACCTACCTATGCTACCTGAGACCTACTACCTATGACATAGAAACCTTGTATACTTACCAAGCTGTACACACCGATTGATCAGGGGTAGGGGTGCTGATAATTTTTGACCGAGTGTACATAATATATATGACATCAAATCAAGTTAATCATACGTTTTACCATCAGGACAAAGACATTTATTTTGTGGATTCTGTTAATAACGATTATTTACGTGTCCAAACTTCCTTGTAGCCTGAAATTCACAACGTGGTGTTAATTCGAGGATCCATCCGACTTCGCCTGATCTTTGTTAGAATTTATTGTGTTAAGATGACACCAGGGCAATCGTTGTTTTAATATCCCCAGTCGGTTTGAGATCAATTAATATGCTAGCCCTAACAGACAGGCTTTACCCGTCAAAAGGGGGTAATGGTGCACACCCGGAGCAACTGAGGAAAACTTCAGTAAAACTCTCAATTACCAATGAACTCAGGATCTCTGCCTGTAGCACAATTTTAGGCTTAATGTGATGCTGTGTCTGTTATTGAAATTGATACTATCTCTATATTAAGATGAAATAAGCTAAGGTTATTGACCGCGCGTCAATTACCCCCCAAGGTGTCCAAAATTAACCCCTTTGACGGTATATAAAATTAATGTCCCAATAAAGGTAGAAAGAGACCAAGTAACCTCCAAAGGTATATCGTGAATGCAGAGCGGTAAAATCTGTTGGCCAAATGGATGCAGCTGGAGGTTAAGAGGGTCTTCTTTGGTGAACATTTTCCCTAGGAGGTGTCCAACTGACAGATGGTAGTTTATACCGATGGTCTTAGAATGTATTTTGACGCTGGTTGAGGGTGTTTCATTAATTTCGTTTCGAGATGTGACATGTTGATCGTTAAGTATGTGTATTGTGTACCACAAAATATTGTATGCATGCGGTCTTCTTAGTAATGTGACGTTAACCACTCCGTTAGAACCGCATGGCTTGTCCTACAGTGACTCGCTAGGATCGCCAGGGCAGTGGATGTGGCTACAGTTGATGTATTATTGTGTGCTTTATTTCATATGAAAGCTCGTGTCATGGGCAGTCCAGAAAGGCTCTTTGTTTTCGCCATGTCAAGGCTTTATATATTTAATTGCAAAGTATATGTTTTATCATTAAGTAGTAATGATAGGATTTGAGAGAGAGAGAGAGTAGAACAGAGTGAGAGGAGGCGCGCAGTGTTTTTTACTTGATGACGTCACAGCTAGCTGGCCTCTGGGGATTGTTGAGGAGTTTTTTACCATGTTTGGTGACGTCATGTTTGGCTGGCTTCTTTAGCATTGGCTAGAGGACTTGTTACCGCTTTTCTACGCGGTTCGAGCTAGTGCTAGTATATATACAGCTCTCTCACCACTCTCTCCCTCAGATCTGGTTTCTAGAACGCATCCCTCTTATCCCTTTGATACCTGTCCCCCTCTTTTCACCTGAGAACCATTTCCTCTGCCTATCTCTCTCATTTTCCATACCTTTCACCACCTTTTATTAATATTATATCTCCTCTGGTTAACTCTGCATAATCAGCTTCATGCTGGCCAGTTGTATTGTGCGTTAAGGTCTGATATAACCCATGTATGTTAGTTGTTAAGATAAGTTGATCACGAAGTATTGGTTGGCATTCATATTGTTCAGTACCGCTTCCTAGTTATTAGTGTTCTGCTGGATTAGATAATGCTAGACTAGGAGTCTGATACTATAAGGTGTTGTTTCCGATGGGTGCTGGCTTTAGTTAAAAGCTGCACGACATACCTGAGAACTGGAGTTGATTGGGTATGTTCTAGCCTGTGTGCCATTGAGAATAGAGCATGCACGAATGAGGGCTTTTTGCCTATACCATTCTTCACTGTTCTAGGCTCGGTTGTTTGTCTTTGAGGTACGCCAGGAGAACGCTTAATACTTCGGTATTAAGGTTTCTCAAGAGAGCTACCCTTCACTCTAACGTAATACTTGACGCACAGACTTGAGATTTGCACTAGGCTATGCGGCATGCCATGCGCACCAGTATCTCGTATCATTGACTCCAGCTAGACTTTATTAGTCATAGTAGACATTAAGTATATTAAACCAATTACTCTTTTTATACATACCCGTTTATGATTACACAAGTATTTCGCAGCCTAGTTTGATGTATTGAGACACAAACGACTTAGGCTCTTTTTGTTGATAGGAATACTGCATTGTCGTGGCGATTATAAATATTGTTGTGGCGTTTAGGATATTCTTGGCTCCGACTGCATTATATCTCCTGCCTTTTTGTGTGCATAGCCTGCACGAGCATTGTTCCGCTGCCGGCCTTTTTGGGTTCCATTTCAGATTAAAGCATCTTGATAGCATGTAACATTTAAGGAAGATTCCTTGTTGGTGTTGAAGGACTTTAGTGCACTTTCTTTCATGCAGGAGTGCCCGACATTTATTGATTAAAGTAACGTAAGCTGTAACTTCTCTTACCACCTTACTTTGCATACCATAACCAAGCACCTTCGGTTATAGGTAGTAATAGGCTGTTTTCACATAACATTAAGCCTAGAGTAGACGCACATTTATTGAGAGTTTAGTAACCTATTATTGCATAGAGAACTCTGGAGAGTATTTGTGTTCTTTGTTCACTGGGAATATACGTCAGAGGTTGGATCTAGCGCTTTCCGTTGTAGCATTTATGCCATTACTAGTCCAATGAATAAGAAACCTGATATATTTAAACCTCAGTCGTAACAAATGGCGACCTTACCTAGGATTTGGTGAACCGATATTTATTAGCAGGGAACATTTGTTGTTTTGGGGAATATTTTGCGGGGATCAGCAAGAATAATTTTGTTTTGCAACATAGTATAGCCCTTGAGTATTTCCGAGAATTTTTGTGTGTATATTGAGGTATAAGAGTTTGGGGTGCTTCTTTTCTGAATATTGAGGTGGGAAATTTTTGTGAGCATCATGTCTTATACCGGATCAGAGGAAAATGGAGACACAGTACGTAATGTCGAAACTGAGGAACAGCAGTATGATGATATGCTTAATCAGGTGAACTGTGAGGAGGATGCTAGGATATTTTTGCAATGGCCTGTTACTGCCGAGCGGTTGGAGGGTATGAATCGGTACAGTCTTCAATGCCTGGCCACAGCTATCGGTCATGCGGGTACTAGCAGCATGACTAGGGATAACTTGATAACGTGTGTACTGGGCAGGGTGACTGGTGAGCGAGATAGGTTGAGTGCTCAGAGCCCTTCGGCCATGCTTCCCCTACACTCGACTCCCAGCCATCCCAGTAGTTTGCCGACCCCGAGTACGCGTCCACAGTTGGGTGGTGACTGGCAGGGTGAGTTGCCCCTGGGGGGACCACCGGTAATTTCAAACATTGTAGCACCTTCACCTCCGCAAGGGTTATCTCCAGAATTATTGTTTAAGCTCGAATTAGCTAAGATCGAAGAGAGAAAATGTCAGCTTCAACAGCAACAAAGGGCATGTGAGCTTCAGCAGCAATTAGAATTAGCCAAGATAGATGAGAGAGCCAAGATAGAAGAGAGAAAAAGTCACCAGCACATAGAGCTAGCAAAAATCCAAGCTGATTTAGAGTCGACTAGGTACTGTGCCGACATGGACGTAGAGAAGTCGCGAGTAGAGACAACGGGACAGCGACTTGGGGCTGGTAACCGTGCTCATGATCAATGTCTCTCGCACTTATTGAAACTGGTTCCGGTGTTTGATGAGAATGGTGTAACAGAATTTTTTGCACGCTTTGAGAAGAAGTGCCAGGAACACCAGTGCCCAGAGAATAAATGGGCAGCAATTGTATCCTCTAGATTAATAGGCAAGGGTCTTAAAGCCTACGATGCGTTACCTTTGGAGTCATGTATTGTGTATGAGGATCTCAAGGAGGCTGTCCTGAAGGCTTACGAACTGCAACCGGAAACGTACCGTTTGAAGTTCCGGGGTGTAACTAAGGGAAGAGATAGCACCTTTTTGGAACATGCCCGGGACTTGTCCGATGCTATGGGGAACTGGCTCCGATCTGAGAAGGTAACAACATTTGATGGAATTAAGCAGTTAATGATGTTGGAGCAGTTCTTTAAGAGCACGGGCGGTGATCTAACTTTGAACTTAAAGGAGAAAAACCCAAGAACTCTAGTCGAAGCAGCAGAAATGGCTGATCGACGGCTGTCGTTGATTCGGGGTTGCGGGTCCTCACGGAAGTACGATGCAAGTGCTAGGGACCGTTATCCTCCCCCTCCCCGTAGCAATGACACATTTAAACCAAAGAACAATGAAACTAAAACTGACTCCAAACCTAACACCACGCCATATGAGAAAAGTCAGGGTTTTTTTACATCACAGTATAAGCCGAAACCGAAATTTATGCGTTTTAAGTGCCACCAGGAGGGTCATAAGGCAAATGAGTGCCCTAGTCGACCTCCTCCGGCAGCCGTGTCTTTTGCTCACGGAATTGGAGTGTTCAAGAGGACATCGGAGTTTGTTAGAGGCAATTCTTCCGAGGTAAATACACTGCCAGTGCAGAAGGATCCGGAAGGCTTATTCCCTGTCCATGATGCCTTTAGTGACCACAGGGGACTCGGTTGTGTGGAGTGGGGGGGTAGAAGACATGAGGTGAGAATTTTGCGTGACACTGGGGCATCGCAAACACTGTTGAGGAATTTCACTGGTAAACCTGTAAATACGGCGCGGGTGGTTGTGGTTCAGGGAGTTAATGCAACAAGGTCATACCCGCTTGTAAGAATGAAGATGGAAGTTGATAGTGTGACTCGTGACCTGGATGTAGGAATTGTGGAGAAGTTGCCTTTTGGGGGCGTCGACCTCCTTCTCGGCAACGACTTTGCGGAGCCTACTTCTGAGGCTCCACCCTTGGTCGTTGCCGAGAAGCCGGGCGACGTGAGTAGGGAGGAGCAGGAGTGGGTTGCGAAGTGTCAGGTGCAACCTATGGCGTGTGTTGTCACCAGATCTCTTGCATCCAGGGAGTCACATTCTGGTCAACAGTCTTTAGACAAGCGGAGGAAAGGTACCGAGAAGGGGTTGAAAGTTGATGCGGTTGAGAGTTTAGTATCAACGGACATTCTCGGGGACTCATTATTAGGACTGATTTTCGAGTCTGGAAAAGACCCATTAACTGTTACTAAAATGGCAGAGGATGGGCTTAAAAAGACGAAGAGACAGCAACGATACACAGAGAGAGAGCAACGGGAGGCTAAATTCAGTGTAGGAGGGGGGCATGAGTTGTTTCGCAAACACTTAGATAAGCTTGCTCCTTCGGACATTCGTAAATTGCACTTAGAAGACCCGGAGGTTCTTGAATGTGGTACCGGTGCTGTCGAGTTGAAGGAGGACAGTGATGCACAGTCGGGAGATTTTTCCAAGTATCCCCTGACCATCATGGAGGTAGCAACAAGGTACCCTGACGCGTACCCTTTGAGAAATGGGTCAGCGAAGACGGTGGTCCGAAACTTGCTAGTGTATTTTTTCCGGTATAGTTACCCGCAGGTAATTCAGTCAGACCAAGGATCCAGCTTCACTTCTGGCCTCTTTGTTCAAGCAATGCCGCAGCATGGGATTGTTGCGGTTGTGTCATCTGCGTATCATCCGGAGAGCCAGGGTGTGTTAGAGCGATGGCACTCAGCCTTGGTATCTGTGCTTCGTTATTGTTGCTTTGAGAGTGGATGGGGTTGGGATCTTGGCCTGCCATATGTTTTGTTTGCTGCACAGGAGGTACCTGGGGAAAGTTTGGGATTCAGCGCTAATGAGCTCGTCTTTGGACACCGTGTCAGAGGGCCTCTCCATATGGTTAAAGAAATATGGGAGGGTGCAGAAAAACCTTGTTCTATGCTCAAGTTGTCCTCGACAGTCGAGAACGGATGTTGCGCAGTCTGGAGTTGGCTGGCCGTAATTCGACTAGCTCTCAGGCCCTCGACGACCTCAGGACAGCTACGACCTCAAGGTTAAACTCAGGGAGTTTCACGTGGGTCAGGAGGTGTTGATTCTACCGCCCCTTGTAGGTCATCCCTTATCCGCGAAGTACACTGGTCCTTATAGGGTGGTTGAGAGGCTATCGGACCTGGATTGCTTGGTGGCTGCTCCAGACAGACGTAAGCGCAATCAGTTATGTCACGTTGATCTCATGAAGGAGTGTGTGAGGCACCCCCCTGAGCCTCTCACTGTGCCTGTGATGACGTTTAGCAGTCAAGGTGGAGAAGGAGAACGGGACAGTCAAGCTCAGGTGGAGGATAACTGGAAGGATAAGAAAGTCAAATTGGTGCCTGAGTGTGAGAAGGCGTTTAGAGTAGTAAAACACCTGTTGTGCACTCACCCGATCCTCAGGGCCCCTGACTTTAGCCTACCTTTCCAACTAGCAATGGATGCTAGTGGTGTGGGGGCTGGTGCCGTCCTTTTGAAAAAAGACGATGATGGGCTGGAGCATCCTGTTAGTTTCTGCTCGGAGAAGTTCAATTCGGCCCAGGGGAGCTGCTCTGTTGTCGAGGAGGAGCTGCTGGCGGTTGTGCTTGCGCTGGGGCATTTCGGGGTCTATGTTCCAGCCTATGGTCCGGTCGTTGTAGTTTACCCAGATCATCACCCTCTCAAGTTCTTGGACCAGTTTCACAATCGGAATATGAGGCTGACCAGGTGGTCACTAAGGTTATTGGTATATAACTTGGACATACGCCATATTGCCGGTTGTGACAACGTGGTTGCAGATTGTCTTTCAAGGGTATATGATCCAGGGTAGATTGACACACGGGTAGCCTCCTGCTTTAGTTTGAATAGTATGTTGCACTTGGTGCTTGTTGGCTCGCGGTTGTAGCCCAGCGTATTGGGTCGTAAAGCAGGAGTTGAGCGTTTGGTATAGAAGAAAAAACTAGGCTTGCCCCTATAGTACAGCCGAAATAAACAAATTAAAAACATAAAAAATCAAATAAAAACTCTTTCTTTGATAGTTGAATTTTTTCAGTATGTTATACCAGTAATTCTGAGTTGTACTCCTCTCAGAATGCTGGGCTAGAGAAGCTCGCTCTTGAGGAGCATAACTACATTATGATTTAACCTATTGTATTGGGGAGGGTTATAATTTTGTAAAATATTTTGTTGAGAACTGTGCCAGATATTTTACTGCCGCTGGGTGATGGGAAGTAGAGATATAGCATGGGTTCTAACAATAAGATTTTTGTGAGCCTTGGGCCTCTGAGAAAAATCTTGGGGGGGGGTGTGACGTTAACCACTCCGTTAGAACCGCATGGCTTGTCCTACAGTGACTCGCTAGGATCGCCAGGGTAGTGGATGTGGCTACAGTTGATGTATTATTGTGTGCTTTATTTCATATGAAAGCTCGTGTCATGGTCAGTCCAGAAAGGCTCTTTGTTTTCGCCCATGTCAAGGCTTTATATATTTAATTGCAAAGTATATGTTTTATCATTAACCTGACAAGCGCGAAATAGACCTAGGGGCTAGGGTAGTTATTTGTGCATTTCTAGCCTTGGATTCTGACAGAATTCGTTATATTTACAATATAGAGCATTATTGGTTTTCGGTATGCTTTTATTTTACATATATGATGTATATATGAACCTTCAAGAGTGCTAAAATAAGTGGGAAAAGCATTTGGGTGGTGAAAAACGAAGATATTGGCCACCCGGTCATAATCTCAGGCGAGAGAGAGCCACAGGCAACCCTCCTCTCTCGCTGTCTGTGAGGTAACTGAGACGAGCGGGGCGGTGTGGGCCGGTGTCTGGGTGTTGCATAACGATATTTTCTGCAACCCACTTGTGCTACATTATCGCGGGAGAGAAAAATAACCGATAAATGATGATAAAAAGAGGAAAAATAGGTGATAATTGAGGAGGGGAGGGAGGGGGGAATAAGGTGGGGAAGGAGGGGAGGGGGGTGGGTGAGATTTACATGGATGAGTACTGGAGGGGAATTATCTCACCTAGAGACAAATTCCTTTGTTTTGATAGGCCCTTTTTTTTTATGGAAGGCTTTTTTTATGGTCTTGCTTCCGTGAGGCCTATCACGTTCCCTATAGGAAGCCTTCCGTGAGGCCTATCGTGCTTGCCGGGTTAAGTAGTAATGATAGGATTTGAGAGAGAGAGAGAGAGAGAGTAGAACAGAGTGAGAGGAGGCGCGCAGTGTTTTTTGCCATGCTTGATGACATTACAGCTAGCTGGCCTCTTGGAGGAGTTTTTTACCATGTTTGGTGACGTCATGTTTGGCTGGCTTCTTTAGCATTGGCTAGAGGACTTGTTACCGCTTTTCTACGCGGCTCGAGCTAGTGCTAGTATATATACAGCTCTCTCTCCTCTCTCTCCCTCAGATCTGGTTTCTAGAACGCATCCCTCTTATCCCTTTGATACCTGTCCCCCCTATCTGCACCTGAGAACCTTTTCCTCTGCCTATCTCTCTCATTTTCCATACCTTTCACCACCTTTTATTAATATTATATCCCCTCTCGTTAACTTTGCATAATCAGCTTCATGCTGGCCAGTTGTATTGTGCGTTAAGGTCTGATATAACCCCTGTATGTTTGTTGTTAAGATAAGTTGATCACGAAGCAGTGGTTGGCATTCATATTGTTCAGTACTGCTTCCTATAGTTATTAGTGTTCTGCTGGATTAGATAATGCTAGACTAGGAGTCTGATACTATAATGTGTTGTTTCCGATGGGTGCTGGCTTTAGTTAAAAGCTGCACGACATACCTGAGAACTGGAGTTGATTGGGTAAGTTCTAGTCTGTGTGCCATTGAGAATAGAGCATGCACGAATGAGGGCTTTTTGCCTATACCATTCTGCACTGTTCTAGGCTCGGTTGTTTGTCTTTGAGGTACGCCAGGAGAACGCTTAATACTTCGGTATTAAGGTTTCTCAAGAGAGCTACCCTTCACTCTAATGTAATACTTGACGCACAGACTTGAGATTTGCACTAGGCTATGCGGCATGCCATGCGCACCAGTATCTCGTATCATTGACTCTAGCTAAACTTTATCAGTCATAGTAGACATTAAGTATATTAAACCAATTACTCTTTTTATGCATACCCGTTTATGATTACACAAGTATTTCGCAGCCTAGTTTGATGTATTGAGACACAAACGACTTAGGCTCTTTTTGTTGATAGGAATACTGCATTGTCGTGGCGATTATTATTATTGTTGTGGCGTTTAGGATATTCTTGGGTCCGACTGCATTATATCTCCTGCCTTTTTGTGTGCATAGCCTGCACGAGCATTGTTCCGCTGCCTGCCTTTTTGGGTTCCATTTCCGATTCGAGCATCTTGATAGCATCTAACATTTAAAGAAGATTCCTTGTTGGTGTTGAAGAACTTTAGTGCTCTTTCTTTCATGCAGGAGTGCCTGACATTTATTGATTAAAGTAACATAAGCTGTAACTTCTCTTACCACCTTACTTTGCATACCATAACCAAGCACCTTCGGTTATAGGTAGTAATAGGCTGTTTTCACATAACATTAAGCCTAGAGTAGACGCACATTTATTGAGAGTTTAGTAACCTATTATTGCATATAGAACTCTGGAGAGTATTTGTGTTCTTTGTTCACTGGGAATATACATCAGAGGTTGGATCTAGCGCTTTCCGTTGTAGCATTTATGCCATTACTAGTCCAATGAATAAGAACCCTGATATATTTAAACCTCAGTCGTAACAATATATATATATATATATATATATATATATATGCAGTGTACTGTATATATATATATATATATATATATACAGATGTCTCGAAATAGACATGCCAAACTGCAGGATATGATTATACAGATGATTTTAAGCATGAAATGTTCAATAAGATCATTTCTAAATCTCAACCATTTAAGAGGCATTGAAGGTTTTATATAGTGCTCTCCCCCACATCGCTGTAGCAGACTCTTCCATGTCAAATAGTTTCCAGCAGGTCCAAAGTGAGCTAATATGTCTATAATCATTTTGCAGAATTATATCAACTTGATAAAAACATGGTAAAGTAATTGCAGTTAGATGCGGTTGTGATAAGTTCTAGGACAGCCCTATGGGGAAATACTTAAGAAAATGCCATTTGCAACAGGCAATAACTCATTCTTGCATTCTTGTATTTATATGTATGTAGGTATCAATACTCTTTCGTTTGTGTATGCGCGTGTGTCTGTGTACAAGTGTGTGTGTGTGTGTGCTTTCCCAGGAATGTATATGTTCATTTGTATGTACAGTATATGTTTGGTGTACAAGGTCAGCAGGTACGCAGAAGACAAGCATTATAATGACGAGGACTCAAGACACGAGAATTTCCGACCAAAGACAATTGTAGCCGGCTTGTACGCTGTCAGAAATTACGGCTATAAAAAGTGTATGTAAAAGGTACATAAGGTTATTGGGATAGTTTGTGATTTACCTTTCTTTCCTTGTAAAAGATGGGTTTACTACCATCAATATACCTTTAGATGTACAGTTGGCCACATCAGTTTGAATCCACACCATTATCTTATGTAAGGAAGGAAACATAGTGTGTTTGACTTGCAAAAATTTAATTTAGGTGTCGATTTTTTACTGGCGAGCGATAGCGAGCCTGTAATTTAAGAGAAACCGGCCATTGGCCGGGAAATTTGTCTATCGAAAAATGTGAACATTTATCTTGAAGGAGGGTCTTGGGCAGGTGTTTGTTTAAGCTTGATTGAGGTCTACGGAGGAAACTAATAATAAATACATATATAAATGAGCCAATAAATACACCCATCTCCCCTTAATCAGTTAAAATATTTACCTTTTGCAATGCAACGTACACTTCTCATTCAATCATACTAACTTTCCTTCCACACATAAAAACACGGAGTGTACACATTAATGTGGCCAACTGTACAAGGAATTACCGACCGAAGACACTTGTAGTCGTTTTGTATAGTCGGTTGTTTATCAGGTAAATCGAATCCCTTAGCAGCTGATTGTTCGATACTTAATGGACAAATTTGTAACTACTATGTCCCTGTGTTATATTAGTGCCAAGTTTTCTTAAGGGGGAATGGGCGTATTTATTTCCTCATTTATGTATGTTTATTATTATTTTAGCTTCCTCCTTAAAAGAAGCCCCCCCCCCCACCCCCAAACCCTCCTTTAAGATATATTTGTACATTTTTTAATAAAACAATTACAGGCTGGCTATCGCTCACCAAGAAATAACGACACCTAATGTCTTAATATTGACGAAGAAATGGGGGTGAAAGATCTCAAAATAGCCAAACTTATGGGCCGTACATAATAAAATCTGAAAATTAATGGAACTAAACATGAGGAAGAAGGGGAACCAGAAAAACGACCCATCTCCCCTTAATGTACGACATCCTGCATATCTCTACATAAAGGCCGTGATAACTGGGAAATCAAGATGGTGACATTACAGTTTCCGGCCAACTTTAAAAAAAAAAAAAAAAAAAAAAAAAAAAATGTATACGACCCTAGTATTAGACGATTTTATTCAGCTTAACCCTCTCAGAACGATGACGACTTTGTATCTCTTATTCCGGCAACATTGGATGAGTGTATTCTGCTTAATTAATAAGGCCCTGTGTTATTATGATGGTATATTGAGATGGTATTTATCCCTTTGAGTCCTGAAGGTAGATTATATAATGATAAGAAATTCGTGTAATGGTATATATATATATATATATTGTTACGTATCTTGATCCTCATGTGGTTAACTTGATGAATATAGCTAGCACAGAGATATATTTTAAGGTATCAGTCAGCTGAAGGCAAAACAAAAGTAAAATCTAATAACATTATTTCCTGTTGTTGCTTCCTTTCCTTTTGGATCTTAGGACTTGGTATCCTTTATTGACTGATACTCTTTAATTATGGAAAAATACTGAAACTAATTAAAGTCATGTAGTATTTATAAAGAATTATTATTTAACCAAAGCTTAGTAGGCTATGGTTATGAACCGAATAAGTTAAATCTAAAGAAGGACTATTAATTATATATCAAGTCTTGAAAGATAAATATTAAGGTAAGAATATTTCTGTCTCTTACCCTCTTTGCATGAATAGCTAGTTTTCTTATATGTCCTTTTATTTTTAATTAATGTAGTTATTATTCTTGGTTCTTGTCTTACGTTAATAGTATTATATTATTATTATCATCAGGATTAATATCAAAGTCACATAAACAAGTTTGATATATATTTAATAATTAGTTAAATGTATTTCTTAACCACGTAACTTTGAGGTTTGATTATGAGTAAATTAAGTTACAGGATCGCTTCATAGATTCGATTCAGGTCTCACTCAAATAATATGAAAAGCAAAATAATATTTTGAAGCTAAAATAATTTTCTTCAGCTTAGAAAATCACTAGAAGTAACATTAAAACAGCCATGTTAGTCTAAGGCGATATTACTAATATGAGACAATAGTATCACCGTACTAAGCACCGTTAAGCAATGTAAGCTTAATTAAAAGAAAATGAAAGAACTCATAAGTCTTAATATAAAACAATAGTATTACTTTTATCATAACCCAATTACTTGAAGAGTTGCTTTAGTCCACAAGTCAGTCAACTAAAATAGTTAAGTACATAATAGTAGCGTTAACGTTAATTCCCAATCTCATATCTCACTAACCAACATAACGTAAGTGTTTACACCAAACACACTTAACACACACTTATATAATCTGACTGACAGTCACAATCCCATTATAATACTTCACCCCGTCTTCCTCCAGCTGCAAGTTCACCTTCCCAACTCCAAATGAGACTGATTTGAATGCCCACTACTCGGGTCTTATATACTAAACAATGATGGTGTAGGAAAGAATCAGGAGGCGGGGGATAGTGCGCGCCCCAATCACAGCTCCTCGAGTTGCGTAGCAGGTGCGTGGTCCAATGGAGTCTCCTGGCGTCGATCATCGTCATAGCGTCGGGTCATCGAAGTAGTTTGCAGGGTCCCCTATGACGCACGCAGGTGTGAAGGCTTGTTTGTGGACGAGCTAGTTTCCCACTCGCTGGTTCGCTCGCTAGTCTGCTTCGCCGCCTGGGTAATTTGGCACTCCTTCAACTCTGAATTCTAACTCTTAAATAAACATACAGGGCTCCGTATTTCAGACCTCCCCCCTAGAAAAGAGTTTAAGGAGTATAGTACATAATATGAAACATAATACATAAATAGATTCACCACCATATTGGCAACAGCAAGATTATAATGAGGATATAATAAGGATATCACCCAAAGTAAGCAACGTCTCCAGGTACCACATCAGAACATAGCCGGAACATTAGTGGAGTACCCCAGGGATCAGTATTAGGACCTCTGCTCTTCCTTATACTGATAGGGGACATTGATGATGGAGTTGGTCAATCAGTTATCTCTTCCTTTGCTGACGATACGAACATAAGTCGTGTCGTCAGAAATGAAGAGGATATTCATAATCTCCAGGATGACCTCGACAAAATCTACAAATGGGCAGACGAAAACAACATGACCTTCAACGAAGAAAAGTTTGAAGCGTTACGATGTGGCCCGAAACAAACCCTCAAGGACACCACCAAACTACTCACTGCAGGCGGCCACGACATCACCCCCAAGCCACATGTGAGATGCCTAGGTGTGCAATTGTCCGACGATGCCACATTTCAACACCACATTTCTGCAGCTGTCAAGAAAGCCAAGGGAATGGCTGGATGGATCCTACGGACGTTCAACTCCAGGGAACAAGAAACAATGCTAACTCTCTGGAGGTCTATGGTACAACCCTTCCTTGACTACTGTAGTCAACTATGGTCGCCACACAAAAAGGGGTACATACGAGATCTTGAGTCCGTCCAGAGGTCATTCACTAGAAACATTCGGGGGATGAAGGACCTTAGCTACTGGGACCGGCTCAAGAAGCTAGGGCTGTACTCCCAGCAGAGAAGGCGAGACAGGTACTGCACAATTTATGTGTGGAAAATCCTGGAGAAGCTGGTTCCAGGTCCAACTGGTAATGAACTCCAGGAAAAACAAAATGGTCGGACTGGAAGGAAGTGTGAGAGGAGATCCCTCCCAACACAGGCACCAGAACGAGTGAGATCCCTCCTCGCGTCCAGCCTAGGCCACAATGGACCAAAACATTTCAACTCGCTGCCCAAGGAAGTGCGAGACATAGTAGGTTGCCCGGTAGACAAGTTCAAAGGGTTATTAGACAAGTTTCTAAAGACCCTCCCAGATGAACCACCAGTGTCTGGATACACTGCTAACTGCCGGGCGGCCTCAAACTCTATACCGGACCAGACGGACCTCCTTCGAAGGGACGCACGGGACGGACGCAGCGGTGGCGGACCACGACTGTGAGGACGGGACCTCTAGACGACTTCAAGTAAGATAGCTGGAGCGTTATTCGAACTGCAAGGCATCTCACAGCTGAAGGCTTGAAAGCGCACTACTAAAGCATGATATTTACCTCGCTACAAGGGAGAGCTAATTGCCAAAATCCTCTCATTAACACCTTACGAGCGGCCTATGCGGTTTATTTATGTGTACCGCACAGCCGGGGTGTTTTTAGCCAAAATAGGGCTGTTTACGTGATAATTTTCATGCCTAAATAAGACCCAGAACGTAAAACAAGTACCTATCCCTGAAAGGGCATAAACAGAGCTTTCGAATGACACCATAACGATCCTTGTATGATGGATAGTTTTCTTGCAATAACCGTGCAACGCGAGTGCAAAAAGCAGGTAATTCGGTACTTTCAGTACATAATTGAGTATGTAGCGAGTGAGAGAGGGAGGAGGGAGCTGAGATTTGTGTCAGTAGGTTCGCCGCGGTGGTCTGGAGCAGTCATACGCTCGCTAGTCTCCTGCCACCACTTGTCTCTCTCTCTCAGCCACATTACGTGCTGAAATTGCCACTCGAGTTATGTCGAGCGCCGCCACATAGTCCAGCTTTATTTAACTCGACTTATGTTGCTCGCCGCTAATTAAGGGTTAAATTAATCTTACTGCTGTATGAGGCCAACCTGGTAAATGCAATCTTTTAATAGATACGTGATAGGCAATCGGCTAGCACGTTCTGGACCCCCTTAATATGTTTGACATCCAGGGAGTATTCCTGCAGCAAC
>CM064484.1:44669895-44703582 GCA_032716605.1 Paralithodes platypus | reverse complement strand
CATACATACACTTCCATAATATAACTAGGTAGTCACCACAGCACATACCTACACATAAGGAGCTAGTGGAGTCACCAAACACATACATACACATACATAGCTAGTGTAGCTCACCACACACACTACACTTCCATATATAATAACTAGTGTAGTCACCACACACATACATGACATACATAGCTAGTGTAGTCACCACAACACAGACATACACTTCCACAGATAATAACTAGTGTAGTCACCAAACATACATACACATACATAGCTAGTGTAGTCACAGCCACCACACACATACATACACTTCCATATTATAATAACCTAGTGTATGTCACCCAACACATTACATAACACATACATAGCTAGTTGTAGTCACCACACACATACATACACCTACCTAGCAAGTGTAGCACCCACCACATACATACACATAATAGCTACTGTAGTCACCACACACATACATTTACACTTCCATATATAATACCTAGTGTAGTCACCACACACATACAGACACATACATAGCTAGTGTAGTCACCGCACACATACATACACATACATAGCTAGTGTAGTTCACCACACACATACATACACAATACATGCTAGTGTAGTCACCACACCCAATACATACACTTCCATAGATAAATAACCTAGTGTAGTCACCACACCCATTCATACACATACATAGCGAGGTGTAGTCACCAACACATACATACACATACATAGCTAGTGTAGTCCCAACACACATACATACACATACATAGCTAGTGTAGTCACCACACACATTACATACACATACATAGCTAGTGTAGTCACCACACACATACATACACTTCAACACACTTAATAACCTAGTGTAGTCACCACACACATACATACACATACATAGCTAGGGTAGTAAGCACATATCACTTCCATATATAATAACCTAGTGTTAGTCACATACCTTCATACACATACATAGCTAGTGTAGTCACCACACACATACATACACATACATAGCTAGTGTAGTCACCACACACATACATACACTTCCATATATAAGAACCTAGTGTAGTCACCACACACACATACATAACACATACATATACATAGCTAGTGTAGTCACCACACATACATACCCTTCCATATATAGCTAGTGTAGTCACCACACACATACATACACATACATAGCTAGTGTAGTCACCACACACATACATACACTTCCATATATAATAACATAGGGTAGTCACCACACACATACATACACATACATAGCTAGTGTAGTCACCACACCCATACATACACATACATAGCTAGTGTAGTCACCACACACATACATACACTTCCCATATATAATAACCTAGTGTAGTCACCACACACATACATACACATACATAGCTAGTGTAGTCACCACACCACATACCTACACATACAATAGCTAGTGTAGTCACCAAACACATACATACACATACATAGCTAGTGTAGTCACCACACACATACATACACTTCCATATAATAATAACCCTAGTGTAGTCACCACACACATACACATACATAGCTAGTGTAGTCACCACACACATACATACCCATACATAGCTAGTGTAGTCACCACACCCATACATACACATCCATATAATAACCTAGTGTAGTCACCACACACATACATACACATACATAGCTAGTGTAGTCACCACACACATACATACACATACATAGCTAGTGTAGTCACCACACACTACATAACACTTCCATATATAAGAACCTAGTGTAGTCACCACACCCATACATACACATACATAGCTAGTGTAGTCACCACACACATACATACACTTCCATATAGAATAAACTGGGTAGTCACCACACACATACATACACATACATAGCTAGTGTAGTCACCACACACATACATACACATACATAGCTAGGTGTAGTCACCACACACATACATACAATTCCATATATAATAGCTAGTGTAGTCACCACACACATACATACACATACATAGCTAGTGTAGTCACCACACACATACATACACTTCCATATATAATAACCTAGTGTAGTCACCACACACATACATACACATACATAGCTAGTGTAGTCACCACACACATACATTACACATACATAGCTAGTGTAGTCACCACACACATACATACACTTCCATATATAACCTAGTGTAGTCACCACACACATACATACACTTCCATAGATAATACCTAGTGTAGTCACCACACACATACATACACATACATAGCTAGTGTAGTCACCACACACATACATACACATACATAGCTAGTGTAGTCACCACCACACATACATACACATACATAGCTAGTGTAGTCACCACACACATACATACACTTCCATATATAATAACCTAGTGTAGTCACCACACACATACATACACATACATAGCTAGTGTAGTCACCACACACATACATACACATCCATCGCATAGTGTAGTCACCACACACATACATACACATACATAGCTAGTGTAGTCACCACACACATACATACACATACATAGCTAGTGTAGTCACCACACACATACATACACTTCCATATATAATACCTAGTGTAGTCACCACACACATACATTACACTTCCATATATAATAACCTAGTGTAGTCACCACACACTCCATACACATGCATAGCTAGTGTAGTCAACCCACACACATACATACACATAAATAGCTAGTGTAGTCACCACACACATACATACACTTCCATATATAATAACCTAGTGTAGTCACCACACACATACATACACATACATAGCTAGTGTAGTCACCACACACATAAATACACTTCCATATATAATAACCTAGTGTAGTCACCACACACATACATCATACATAGCTAGTGTAGTCACACACACATACATACACATACATAGCTAGTGTAGTCACCACACATTATACCACGTACATAGCTAGTGCACCACACACATACATACACTTCCATATAAATAACCTAGTGTAGTCACCACACACATACATACAAAATAGCTAGAGTGTAGTCACCACACACATACATACACATACATACTAGTGTAGTCACCACACACATACATACACATACATAGCTAGTGTGTCACACCACATACATACACTTCCATATATATAACCTAGTGTAGTCACCACACACATACATACATACATAGCTAGTGTAGTCACCACACACATACATACACTTCCATATAATAACCTAGTGTAGTCACCACACACATACATACACATACATAGCTAGTGTAGTCACCACACACATACATACACTCATATAATAACCTAGTGTAGTCACCACAAACATACATAACATACATAGCTAGTGTAGTCACCAAACACATACATACACTTCCATATATATAAACCTAGTGTAGTCACCAAACACATTCATACACATACATAGCTAGTGTAGTCACCACACACCTACAATACACATACATAGCTAGTGTAGTCCCACACACATACATACACTTCCATATATAATACCTAGTGTAGTCACCAACACATATACACATACATAGCTAGTGTAGTTCACCACAACACATACATACACATACATAGAACCTAGTGTAGTCACCACACACATACATACACATACATAGCTAGTGTAGTCACCACACAATACATACACTTCCATAAATAGCTAGTGTAGTCACACAACACATACACATACATGTAGTGTAGTCACCACACACATACATACACATACATAGCTAGTGTAGTCACCACACACATACATACACACTATATACAAACTAGTGTAGTCACCACACACCTTCATACACATACATAGCTAGTGTAGTCACCACACACATACATACACATACATAGCTAGTGTAGTCACCACACACCTTCATACACATATAGAACACCACACACATAATACACTTCCATATATAAAACTAGTGTAGTCACCACACACATACATACACATACATAGCTAGTGTAGTCACCACACACATACATACACATACATAGCTAGTGTAGTCACCACCACATACATACACTTCCATATATAATAACCGTAGTGTAGTCACCACACACATTCATACACATACATAGCTAGTGTAGTCACCACACACATACATACACATACATAGCTAGTGTAGTCACCACACACATACATACACTTCCATATATAATAAACCTAGTGTAGTCACCACCACACATACATACACATACATAGCTAGTGTAGTCACCAAACACATACATACACATACATAGCTAGTGTAGTCACCACACACATACATACACTTCCATATATAATAACCTAGTGTAGTCACCACACACATACATCACAACATAGCTAGTGTAGTCCCACACACATACATACACTTCCATATATAATAACCTAGTGTAGTCACACAACATACATACACATACATAGCTAGTGTAGTCACCACACACATACATACACATACATACTAGTGTAGTCACCACAAACATACATACACTTCTATAATAATAACCTAGTGTAGTCACCACACACATACATCGCTAGTGTAGTCACCACACACATACATACACCATAGCTAGTGTATCACCACACCATACATACACTTCCATATCTAATAACCTAGTGTAGTCACACACACATACATACACATACATAGCTAGTTTAGTCACCACACACATACATACACATACATAGATAGTGTAGTCCACCACACACATACATACAATTCCATATATAATAACCTAGTGTAGTCACCACACATACACATACATAGCTAGTGTAGTCACACACATACATACACATACAAGCTAGTGTAGTACCACACACATACATACACATACATACTAGTGTAGTCACCACAAATACATACATTCCATATAAAACCTAGTGTAGTCACCACACACATACATACACATACATAGCTAGTGTAGTCACCACACACATACATACACTTCCATATATAATAACCTAGTGTAGTCACCACACATACATACCATACATAGCTAGTGTAGTCACCACACACATACATACACATACATAGCTAGTGTAGTCACCACACACATACATACACATACATAGCTAGTGTAGTCACCACACACATACATACACTTCCATATATAATAACCTAGTGTAGTCACCACACACATACATAGCTAGTGTAGTCACCACACACATACATACACTTCCATATATAATAACCTAGTGTAGTCACCACACACATACATACACATACATAGCTAGTGTAGTCACCACACACATACATACACATACATAGCTAGTGTAGTCACCACAACACATTCATACACATACATAGCTAGTGTAGTCCACCACACACATACATACACATACATAGCTAGTGTAGTCACCACACATACATACATAATATATCATAACCTAGTGTAGTCACCACACACATACACATACATAGCTAGTGTAGTCACCACACACATACATACACATACATAGCTAGTGTAGTCACCACACACATACATACACATACATAGCTAGTGCAGTTACCACACACATCCTACACTTCCATATATAATAACCTCGTGTAGTCACCACACACATTCATACACTCATAGCTAGTGTAGTCACCACACACATACTTACACATACATAGCTAGTGTAGTCACCACACACCATACATACACTTCATATATAATAAACCTAGTGTAGTCACCACACACATTCATACACATACATAGCTAGTGTAGTCACCACACACATACATACATATACATAGCTAGTGTAGTCACCACACACATACATTCACATACATAGCTAGTGTAGTCACCACACACATACATACACATACATAGCTAGTGTAGTCACCACACACATACATACACATATATAATAACCTAGTGTAGTCACCACACACATTCATACACATACATAGCTAGTGTAGTCACCACACACATACATACACATACATAGCTAGTGTAGTCACCACACACATTCATTCACATACATAGCTAGTGTAGTCACCACACACATACTTACACTTCCATATATAATAACCTAGTGTAGTCACCACACACATACATACACATACATAGCTAGTGTAGTCACCACACACATACTTACACATACATAGCTAGTGTAGTCACCACACACATACATACACTTCCATATATAATAACCTAGTGTAGTCACCACACACATTCATACACATACATAGCTAGTGTAGTCACCACACACATACATACACATACATAGCTAGTGTAGTCACCACACACATACATACACATACATAGCTAGTGTAGTCACCACACACATACATACACTTCCATATATAATAACCTAGTGTAGTCACCACACACATACATACACATACATAGCTAGTGTAGTCACCACACACATTCATTCACATACATAGCTAGTGTAGTCACCACACACATACATACACTTCCATATATAATAACCTAGTGTAGTCACCACACACATACATACACATACATAGCTAGTGTAGTCACCACACACATACATACACTTCCATATATATTAACATAGTGTAGTCCCACACACATACATACACCATACATTGCTAGTGTAGTCCCCACACACATTCATTCACTTCCATATATAATAACCTAGTGTAGTCACCACACACATACATACACATACACAGCTAGTGTAGTCACCACACACATACATACACATACATAGCTAGTGTAGTCACCACACACATACATACACTTCCATATATAATAACCTAGTGTAGTCACCACACACATACATACACATACATAGCTAGTGTAGTCACCACACACATACATACACTTCCATATATAATAACCTAGTGTAGTCACCACACACATACATACACTTCCATATATAATAACCTAGTGTAGTCACCACACACATACATACACATACATAGCTAGTGTAGTCACCACACACATACATACACATACATAGCTAGTGTAGTCACCACACACATACATACACTTCCATATATAATAACCTAGTGTAGTCACCACACACATTCATACACATACATAGCTAGTGTAGTCACCACACACATATATACACATACATAGCTAGTGTAGTCACCACACACATACATACACATACATAGCTAGTGTAGTCACCACACACATACATACACTTCCATATATAATAACCTAGTGTAGTCACCACACACATACATACACATACATAGCTAGTGTAGTCACCACACACATACATACACTTCCATATATAATAACCTAGTATAGTCACCACACACATACATACACATACATAGCTAGTGTAGTCACCACACACATACATACACTTCCATATATAATAACCTAGTGTAGTCACCACACACATACATACACATACATAGCTAGTGTAGTCACCACACACATACATACACATACATAGCTAGTGTAGTCACCACACACATACATACACTTCCATATATAATAACCTAGTGTAGTCACCACACACATTCATACACATACATAGCTAGTGTAGTCACCACACACATACATACACATACATAGCTAGTGTAGTCACCACACACATACATACACATACATAGCTAGTGTAGTCCACCACACACATACATACACTTCCATATATAATAACCTAGTGTAGTCACCACACACATTCATACACATACATAGCTAGTGTAGTCACCACACACATACATACACATACATAGCTAGTGTAGTCACCACACACATACATACACTTCCATATACATAACCTAGTGTAGTCACCACACACAACATACACATACATAGCTAGTGTAGTCACCACACACATACATCACATACATAGCTAGGTAGTCTACCACACACATCAACACTTCCATATATAATAACCTAGTGTAGTCACCACACACCATGCATACACATACATAGCTAGTGTAGTCATCCACACACATACATACACATACATAGCTAGTGTAGTCACCACACCACACACATTCATACACAAACATAGCTAGTGTAGTCACCACACACATACATACACATACATAGCTAGTGTAGTCACCACACACATACATACACATACATAGCTAGTGTAGTCACCACACACATACATACACTTCCATATATAATAACCTAGTGTAGTCACCACACACACATTCATACACATACATAGCTAGTGTAGTCACCACACACATACATAGCTAGTGTAGTCACCACACACATACATACACTTCCATAGCTAATGTAGTCACCACACACATACATACACTTCCATAGCTAATGTAGTCACCACACACATACATACACTTCCATAGCTAATGTTCCATGTGCGCCTGTAAATCAGCTAATAAACAAATAGATAATATATATATATATATATATATATATATATATATATATATCACATCAATAACGATTAAATACCAGATCATAAACCAAATAATCAAAGTTCTCTCTCTCTCTCTCTCTCTCTCTCTCTCTCTCTCTCTCTCTCTCTCTCTCTCTCTCTCTCTCTCTCTCTCACACGATTCTAAACGATTATATAAGCCCTCAAAATGATGGACCAGATAATCAAACACAGATATATACCCTCTCCCTCTCTCTCTCGATTACATACATCCGCTAAATTGTAAAGCAAATAATCAAAACACTAATACACAATCTCCATGTCCAATCTCTCTCTCTCTCTCTCTCTCCGGCCCAGCGTTATTAAGCCAGCCAATCCCGTATGCAAATGAGTGCCTCCAGTGTGTCTAGCATAACAAGAAAGACCACAAGCGAGCCACGGAACCTCACAAGTCGTGTGTATATACAAGAGGCCAGCCCTTCCAGCGGAGTCCGGGGTTTCCGTAAATCAGCGTTCGGTTTATCGGAGTTTTTCGGACGGCGCGTGGACTTTCTATTACGCTGAGATGGTGCGGTTTGTGGATAGGTAACTCGGATTTTAGTCAACATTAACCCCTTGAGAATAATGACACATTTGACTGTTTATTCTGGTTATCATTGGACGAGTTTATTCAGAATAGGAAGGGTTTATGGAAGTCAAGAGGGTTAATTCAGATAATATTTACCATTTTGACGCCATCGGATCCTTCCTAAGTTACATAAAGTTGTCTAAATGACAACCAGAGTAAACTGCAAAAACGCGTCATGATCCTCAAGGGGTTAACTGGTTTCGTATAATAAAACCAAATGTGATTTAAGATAATCTAAGTAAAACCTAACTAGCATAACCTTACCAAACTAAATCGTATCTAAAATAGCCAAACCTAATGCATAAATATTACCCTAGGCTAGCTCAACTAACTACATGTAATATATACTATCTACTTAATGTAGCCAAGCCAACCGTTTAAAGTATTCGATGCTGTGCTACAGTAGATGTGAATGCGTAAGGAATTAATCAGACGAGAAGTAATGGTGCCCTGTGAACAAATGGGGACCATCTGGGTGGAATAACAAAAACACATTGAGCCGGCGATCGAAACGTAGAGAGAAAGGGGTTCGAAGCGCACTGGGTCGCTGCTGATGATGAAAGAGACGAAAACTAGGAGCTAATGGCGAGGCCCCCGGCGAGATGTCTTCATACACCCAAGACTACTTGGCCTTTTGTCTTGGGGGTTGTTGGGGAAACGGTCTATCGTGTCCTGTGGCGTCTATCGGCGCATACGACGATGTAAGATTCTCAGATATCGGCGTACTTTGTGTCAGGTAGATTGTCTCACGTGACAGATATGACACGTTGACCTATCAGTAAGCTTAGTATAAGTCACCTCCGCTGTATACTCAAGCTCTAATACACGTAACACCGACTAGTAAAGTACTAAACTAATCCTTCCAGTTCAATGTAAACCTTCTCTACAAACCTTTAGACACATAGACAAAAACAGGGAACTTAAAATTACCCCTACAGTAGAGGCTAAAATATTGTATGAAGTTGTAAATGAGTTATATGAAGTAACACTGGCTGTCCCATTCCATCTCGATCATAAGGAGGTGTCCGTAAAAGGGTTATCTTATCCTGGAACATTGTAGCGGTGCGCGGAGGCTACACAGGGGTGCCTTTTGACGATTGTTAACCTTATCGCTAAAATTCCATTCGTCTCTGGTATGTTAATCAGGCTAAAATGAAGACGACATCGACTTAAGGGGAGATATCCACTTGAGGGATTTTTTTTTGGACTCCTTTCTCCCTCATGTTTAGCCCCATTGTTTTTCTAATTTTAAGACGTTTTGCCCCTTTTTTTGACGATTTTAAGAACTTTCAACCCATTTCTGTCAATTTTAAGACCTTTCGTGACATTTAGGTGTCGATTTTATCCTGGCGAGCGATAGCGAGCCTGTAATTTAAGAGGAACCGGCTTTCAGCCGGGACATTTTTCTACCGAAAAACGTACAAATATATCTTGAAAGGGGCTCAAGGGGGTGTAATCTTAAGCTTGATGGATATCTAGAGACCAAACTAAGAACCTCCCCTTCAGGCCTTTCAGAACGACGACGTTCTTTCGCATATTACCTCTGGCTACCATTAAACAAATCTATTAGGCGTAAGAAGGCTCAGTTGCAGACAAAACTTAATTAAGATAGTAACATTTTCTTATGTTATTATGTTCTTATGTTCTTATTCGTTCCTTTTATTATATATATATATTATATATATATATATATATATATTATATATATATATATATATATATATATATATATAATTTATATTAAACTGAATAAATGTCTAGTATTAGCCAGAAGAAAATTAAAATACTACCCACACAATCATTATAGGCCTAATCAGAATACGGGGCTAACATGAAACAACAAATGCTTAATTATTACATGTAGATAAAACCCAAACTCCAAAAACATTCATATGCCACCGTAAACACGTACCCTTACATTTATGGTCACAGGACAGACAACACTTCTGACATTCATATGCCACCGTAAACACGTACCCTTACATTTATGGTCACAGGACAGACAACACTTCTGACATTCATATGCCACCGTAAACACGTACCCTTACATTTATGGTCACAGGACAGACACCACTTCTGACATTCATATGCCACCGTAAACACGTACCCTTACATGTATGGTCACAGGACAGACAACACTTCTGACATTCATATGCCACCGTAAACACACGTACCCTTACATGTATGGTCACAGGACAGACAACACTTCTGACATTCATATGCCACCGTAAACACACGTACCCTTACATGTATGGTCACAGGACAGACAACACTTCTGACATTCATATGCCACCGTAAACACGTACCCTTACATTTATGGTCACAGGACAGACAACCCTTCTGACATTCATATGCCACCGTAAACACGTACCCTTACATTTATGGTCACAGGACAGACAACACTTCTGACATTCATATGCCACCGTAAACACGTACCCTTACATGTATGGTCACAGGACAGACAACACTTCTGACATTCATATGCCACCGTAAACACGTACCCTTACATGTATGGTCACAGGACAGACAACACTTTCTGACATTCATATGCCACCGTAAACACGTACCCTTACATGTATGGTCACAGGACAGACAACACTTCTGACATTCATATGCCACCGTAAACACACGTACCCTTACATTTATGGTCACAGGACAGACAACACTTCTGACATTTATGGTCACAGGACAGACAACACTTCTGACATTTATGGTCACAGGACAGACAACACTTCTGACATTTATGGTCACAGGACAGACAACACTTCTGACATTTATGGTCACAGGACAGACAACACTTCTGCCAACATAATACCGGGATTTGAACCGTCGCAAACTTAACCCTTTCAAAACCCGAGTATGCATTTATTTTCTGTTTTCTGGCTACTAATAGACGATTTTATTCAGATTAGGAAGGGTAGCTTTTATGGAAGTCAGACGAATAATTGAGATAGTCTTTACCCGTATACTTCCCACAGATCCTTCCTAAACTGCATAACATCTTCTAATGCTAGCCAGAATATACTGTCGACGTCATGATCTTCTAATGCTAGCCAGACTATACTGTCGACGTCATGATCTTCTAATGCTAGCCAGAATATACTGTCGACGTCATGATCTTCTAATGCTAGCCAGACTATACTGTCGACGTCATGATCTTCTAATGCTAGCCAGAATATACTGGCGACGTCATGATCTTCTAATGCTAGCCAGACTATACTGTCGACGTCATGATCTTCTAATGCTAACCAGACATATACTGTCCGACGTCATGATCTTCTAATGTAGCCAGAATATACTGTCGACGTCATGATCTTCACACGGCTGCCTACCCTAGATATTACTTGTTACTTAAGGGGAGACTGGCCGTATGTTTGGTCTATTAATTCATTTATTCATATGTTTTTTTTAGTTCCCCTAGACCTCCATCAAGCTTAGAAAAACACCCCCTAGACCCCCTTCAAAATAAATTTGTACATTTTTCGGTAGAAAAATGTCGCGGGCAAAGGCCGGTTACTCTTAAAATTGCAGGCTTACTATCGCTCGCCAGGAAAATTTATACACCTAAATGGCACGGAAGGCCTGAAAATTGACAACGAAATGGGGCGAAATGTGTTAAAATCGCCAAACTAATGGGCCGAACGTCTTATAATCTCAAAACTAGTGGGGCTAAACATTAGGGAGAAGGGGGTCCAGAAAAACGGTCTGCCTCCCCTCAATACCCCATTATCATAACTATATGTATGTAAACTATAGTCCAGTCATTATCAGTAGGCCAAAATTCATGACCCCTAACCTCTGTAACGTAAACAAAGAGGGGCTAGAGCAAATGGCCTGTAAATGTCCACAACCAAGATTTACTCTCCAGATCTTGGAATACACCTATTTCCTGGCTGTATCTTCCCAAATGGTAGAAATAACAGCTCAATTACTGCAGTCCTTTAACCCCTTCTGTACCGGTGATTTACTTTGCATCATATTCTGGCAACTATTAGGCGATTTTATTCAGCTTAGGAAGGACCTCTAGCAATAATAAGGCTTCAAACTATCTCCAGCAACCCTTTTAACTACCACAGGTCCTTCCTAATAAGCTGCGTAATAAGCTGCGTAATAAGCTGCGTAATAAGCTGCGTAATAAGCTGCGTAATGTCGTCTACATACAGCTCTAGAAGAAGACTCAACACACGTCGCTGGTACTCAACGGGTTAAGGGCAGATCTCCACGTGAGGGATTTTTTTCTTGACCCCTTTCTCCCTCATGTTTAGCCCCATAGCTTTTGATATTATAAAACGTTTGCCCCATTAGTTTAGCGATTTTAAGAACTCACCCCAATTTAAGACCTTTCGTGCAATTCAGGTGTCGATTTTATCCTGGCGAGCGATAGCGAGCCTGTAATTTAAGAGGAACCGGCCTTCGGCCGGGACATTTTTCTACCGAAAAATGTACAAATTTAGCTTGAAAGGGACTCAAGGGGGTGTAATTTTAAGCTTGATGGAGGTCTAGGGAAGAAACTAAATACCTCCCCTTAAGAGCCATGAGAGGCAGGGGTCGGGATGGCTGACCTACCTATGATGAACAGAGGATACCGATAATGAACAGTGGTGGTAATGAGTTAGGTTATCGGCAGAGACCATTTACAGTCCTATACTATTAAGGGGAGATTTCCATTTCGGGGATTTTTTTTTCTTGACCCCTTTCTCCCTCATGTTTAACCCCATTGTTATTGAGATTTTAAGACGTTCGCTCCATTATTTTGACGATTTTAAGAACTTTGACCCATTTCTGTCAAATTTAAGACCTTTCGTGCCATTTAGGTGTCGATTTCATCCTGGCGAGCGATAGCAAACCTGTAATTTAAGAGGAACCGGCTTTCAGCCGGGACATTTTTCTACCGAAAAATTTACAAATTTATCTTGAAAGTGGCTCAAGGGGGTGTAATCTTAAGCTTGATGGATATCTAGGGACCAAACTAAAAACCTGCCCTTAACCGTTTCTGTACCAGCGACGTCTATTGTATTATATTCTACTTATATTTAGACGATTATATGCAGATCAGGAAGCATCTGTAGTAGTCAAAGGGGTTGACCGAGATAGTTCGAAACTTTATAATTATAAAATGGATTACTAGTAGCCAGAATACAATACACAGGATGTCGACGGTACAGAAGGGGTTTGTATGGATATATATGTACAGTGTATACGACCTTACCTGACCCATGACCACCTCTACCTGACCCCCCCCCCCTCACCCCTCTCCTCCAACACTCACCTGTAAACAGAGATATAAGATTAGTAATGTATTAACCACACACAGAAACACACACACACACACACACGCGCAAACAAACACACACACACACACACACACACACACACACACACACACACACACACAGAAACACACACACACACACTAATACATAAATAAAACCTCGAAAATAAATTAGCTATAAGTGATTAGTCAGAATCATAATCTATACACAATACAAGCAGAGGGGAAAAATATGCAGTGTTAAATTTATCAATATTTAAATTGTAATATTCTTAAGGCCGATATCTATATTACATTCAAATAATAGCTAGAAATGTCAAAAAGATACTGTGCGATAAGACAATCTCACTTTGTCAGGTATTAGGTGGATACTGTTTCTTCTTAACATATTTCAGCTTTGCTATCTAAACAAACAAAACGACAAATCAAAATGGCTTTCCCTAAGAAGAAGAACAATAACAGTCACCCATCCATAGGCCTTCCTTTTCGACGCAGGAAAAACAAACTAACAAAATAATATATATGTAACTACAGTGAACTAGTATTGTTTATGTTAGACGACATTGGTTTGTACTGAAAACTAAAGTTAACAATATCTAATGGTACCAAAAACCACGGTGTCTGTTTATTGATTTGGTCTGTCAAAGCGATACTAAAGTGTCCATTATGTATTACATCAAGGGGACATGGGCCGGTTTTATGGACCACTTTCTCCCTCATGTTTAGCACCATTAGTTTTCAGATGCTTGCCCCATTAGTTAGTCGATTTTAAGACCTTTCGCCCTATTTCTTCGTCAATATGTAGACCTTTCGTGATATTTACGTGTCAATTTTTTTCCCTGGCGAACGATAGTGAGCCTGTAATGTTAGAAGAACCGGCCTTCGGCCGGGAAAATTTTCTACCGAAAAATGTACAAATTAATCTAGAAGGGGGATGGATATTTTTTTTCTTTTAATTTGATGGAGGTCTAGGGAGGAAACTAGAAAAATAACGAATACATGCAAAAATCGCCCAAAAAGTGAACCATCCCCCCTTAACCGATATATTCAGCACCCAGTAATTGCGGGGATGTGTTTGCTTGACTATAGTCCTTCCATTATAGTTAGGCCAACAATATTGACCACTAACCTCTATAACTCATAAACGACTAGAGTAATTGACCTATTATATTGCCACCATTTGGAAGAGTCAACCAGGGAATAGGTATGGACATCTACAGCCCATTTGCTCTAGTCCTTTTCGTGTTAAATAGGTTGGAGTTCACATTTTTTGGCCAATCTATTATGAATGGACTATAGAATAATGTCCTTATCCAGCCTATTATAGTGCATTTACAGCCCATTTGCTCTAGTCCTTTTCGAGTTACATAGGTTAGAGTTAAAACATGTTGGCCTATCTATAATGAAAGGACTATAGAGTAATGTCCTTATCCAGCCTATTATAGTGACTGTAGGGATTACTTTAATCAACTAAAATAATTAAGGGAGCCCACCTCGCTTTTTTTTTCTCTTTCTCTTTCTCTCTCTCTCTCTCTCTCTCTCTTTGGCTTGCTTGTATCCATTCGGCCCCATTTAGCCTACTGTTTTAAGACATTTATCCCCATCCAGGTGCCAATATTTTCCTGGCGAGCGCTAGCGAGCCAGCATATATGTTTGTTTTGACAGTAAGCTAAATTTGTACATTTTTCGATAAATATGTCTCCGGCGAAGCCGGATTTCTTGATACAATGCTGGCTCACTATCGCTCGCCAAGAAGAAATCGACACCTGGATGGGGATAAACGTCTTAAAGCAGTTGGCTGAATGAGGCCGAATGGATACAAGCCAGAGAAAGAGAGAAAAGGATAGAAAGATAAACAAAAAGCCGGTGAAGCTCAATATAGGCCTATGCACCCTGAAAAAAAAAATATATATATTTGCAAAGATGTAACTTGATTATACTGTATATAACTTGATTATACTGTATATAGCTTGATTATACTGTATATAGCTTGATTATACTGTATATAGCTTGATTATACTGTATATAACTTGATTATACTGTATATAACTTGATTATACTGTATATAGCTTGATTATACTGTATATAGCTTGATTATACTGTATATAACTTGATTATACTGTATATAACTTGATTATACTGTATATACTTGATTATACTGTATATACTTGATTATACTGTATATAGCTTGATTATACTGTATATAACTTGATTATACTGTATATAACTTGATTATCTGTATATAGCTTGATTATACTGTATATAGCTTGATTATACTGTATATAACTTGATTATACTGTATATAACTTGATTATACTGTATATAACTTGATTATACTGTATAACTTGATTATACTGTATATAGCTTGATTATACTGTATATAGCTTGATTATACTGTATATAACTTGATTATACTGTATATAACTTGATTATACTGTATATAGCTTGATTATACTGTATATAGCTTGATTATACTGTATATAACTTGATTATAACTGTATATAACTTGATGAAACTGTATATAACTTGATTATACTGTATATAGCTTGATTATACTGTATATAGCTTGATTAAATGTATATAACTTGATTATACTGTATATAGCTTGGTTATACTGTATATAACTTGATTATACTGTATATAACTTGATGAAACTGTATATAGCTTGATATACTGTATATAGCTTGATTATACTGTATATACTTGATTATACTGTATATAGCTTGATTATCTGTATATAACTGATTACTGTATATAACTTGATTATACTGTATATAACTTGTTATACATATAGCTTTTCGTCACTTGGAATTGGCTCGTCTAATAAACACATAAGTTTCAGCATTAAAACACTGCACACAAATAATTTGCTTCGGCGTCTTATCGTTATAATTTCGTAAAACAAATAGTACATATATTACATTCAAATTGGATATCCAATCACTGTAGCTTTAAAATGTGTGTAAACCGATAACACTCCAAACTATCCAATCACATCAACTTTAAATTACCGCAAACATATCACCAACACTTTATATTACCTCATCCATATCAACAAAACCTAAAATTACCGAATACATATCAAAACTTTAAATTACCCCAAACATACCATCAAAACTTTAAATTACCCCAAACATACCATCAAAACTTTAAATTACCGCAAACATACCATGAAAACTTTAAATACCCCAAACATACCATCAAAACTTTAAATACCCCAACATACCATCAAAACTTTAAATTACCGCAAACATACCATCAAAACTTTAAATTACCAAACATACCATCAAACTTTAAATACCACAAACATACCATCAAAACTTTCAATTACCCAAACATACCATCAAAACTTTAAATTACCGCAAACATACCATCAAACTTTAAATTACCCCAACAATACATCAAACTTTAAATTACCGCAACATACCATCAAAACTTTAAAATACCGCCAAACATACCATCAAAACTTTAAATTACCGCAAACATCCATCAAACTTTAAATTACCGCAAACATACCATCAACCTTTAAATTACCCCAAACATACCATCAAAACTTTAAATTACCGCAAACATACCATCAAAACTTTAAATTACCCCAAACATACCATCAAAACTTTAAATTACTGCAAACATACCATCAGAACTTTAAATTACCGCAAACATACCATCAAAACTTTAAATTACCGCAAACATACCATCAAAACTTTAAATTACCGCAAACATACCATCAAAACTTTAAATTACCGCAACAGCCATCAAAACTTTAAATTACCGCAAACATACCATCAAAACTTTAAATTACCGCAAACATACCATCAACTTTAAATTACTGCAAACATACCATCAAAACTTTAAATTACCGCAAACATACCATCAAAACTTTAAATTACCGCAAACATACCATCAAAACTTTAAATTACCCCAAACATACCATCAAAACTTTAAATTACCGCAAACATACCATCAAAACTTTAAATTAACCCAAACATACCATCAAAACTTTAAATTACCGCAAACATACCATCAAACTTTAAATTACCCCAACATACCTCAAAACTTTAAATTACCGCAAACATACCATCATAACTTTAAATTACCGCAAACATACCATCAAAACTTTAAATTACCGCAAATATATCATCAACACTTTAAATTACCGCAAATATACCATCAACACTTTAAATTACCGCAAATATATCATCAACACTTTAACTACCCGCATCATATATATCAACAAAACCTTTCTATTAACGCATACATATCATCAAAACTTAAAATTACCACATGCATACCATCAAAACTTTAAATTACCGCATCCACATCGACAAAACCTAAAATTACCGAATACATATCAAAACTTTAAATGATCGCAAACAACATATCATCAAAACTTTAAATTACCGCATCCATATCATCACAACAGTAATTATTTCACAGTTATTGAGGTGCCAATAACTCGGGCCTTAGCATAACTGGTCGTAAATAATATGGTTATGCCTGCAGATGAAGCGGTTCCTGTATGGAGGGTATTAGTGAGTGGAGATTTAGTGGGAGGTAATGGCCCTGATTATGCGCTAAACAAGACGTAGGGGAGCGAGGGCTACTTTCTCATTAGCGTACTACTTATCTGATAGTGAGAGAGTGTGTGTGTGTGTGTGTGTGTGTGTGTGTGTGTGTGTGTGGAAGAGCGGTTGCAGGTTTATTGGTACAAATCTCTGGATATTTGTAGGTTTACAGGTACATGAGGTTTGGGGCGACAGTTAATCGATACACACCTCTTTAAAATACGTTGAAATTGAGTGTTTTCGGTTAGGTTAGGTAAGTTAGGTTAGGTTAGGTTAGGTTAGTGTAATTTAGGTTTAAAAATCGAAAAATGTACTCGTAAGCATGCACCAAATTGATATGTACCGATAAACACACAACCGCTCGGGTGTGTGTGTGTGTGTGTGTGTGTGTGTGTGTGTGTGTGTTTTGTTTAATGAAGAATCTGATATTGGTATTATAATTGATATGATATTCGTGTGGGCGTTTTCAATCAGTACTTGGGGTGTAATATAAATGAATATTCGGATTGCAATCAGTGATTATCCTTCCCTTCCCCTCAATCTACTATTATTGTTTTATAAGAGGTAGTTTGTAACTCTTTAGGTCTCCCCTCATGCACAGTTCCTACTCCTCATCTTGATTCAATATCTCTCTCTCTCTCTCTGATTTACTTCTCCCGATATTGACCCCACCTCTCTTTCTCCTCACTACCCTAACCCTCTCAAACCAACGCAACCCCACCTCTCCATATCTATATCTCACACACATTCCCCCCCCCCCCCTTCTCTCTCTCTCTCTCTCTCTCTCTCTCTCTCTCTCTCTCTCTCTCTCTCTCTCTCTCTCTCTCTCTCTCTCTCTCTCTCTCCAGCCCCCTGCCATACACACACCCGGCAATCAGCTGTTCAGACGGCCACCCGAGGAATTCCAGCGGGGTAATTTCTTAATAGAGTGTTGGGGCGGGAGCGGGGACGTTGAGCGATGGCCTCCCCCGCCGCCGCCGTCACATACTCGACCCCACAACCCACACACTTCACTCCAAGGCTTTTGTTCGGGAATTATCGTGGTGAGGAGGGTTAAATTTGGTTTCCGACCTCGAGAACCCGAGAACTCCAGCCCTTTTGTTCGTGAATTAAGATGGTGGCGAGGTTGTTAAAGTGTTTCCGACCCCGCAAACAACACACTTCACTCCGAGGCTTTTGTTCGGGAATTATCGTGGTGAGGAGGGTTAAATTACGTTTTAACCCCCTTACCCTTGAGAACTCAAGATATTTTGTTCGGGAATTATCGTGGTGAGGAGGGTATTGAGTTTCCGACCTCGAGAACACCATAAATCAGGCTCTTTGGTTCGGGAATTATCGTGGTGAGGAAGGTTGAATTAAGTTCTAACCCCCTTAACCACAGAGAACTCAAGCATTTTTGTTCGGATGATCGTACGAGGATTATCATGTATTTTCCGACCTCGAGAAACCTCAAGCTTGATTGTTCTTGAATTAACATGGTGGAGAGGTTGTTAAAGTGTTTCCGACCACACAATCCACATTTTTCACTCTGCAGTTTTGTTCGGGAACTTTTGTAGTGAGGAGGGTTAAATTAACCCCTAGAACTCCAGCTCTTGTTTGTGAAATAACATAGTGGCGAGGTTGTTGAAGTTTTTCCGACCACAGAACCCAGACACTTCACAGAGCGTGGTGAGGAGGGTTACATTGTGATTCCGACCTCGAATACCTCAGAAATCAGGCTCTTCTGTTCGTTAATTAAGATAGTTGCGAAATAAATATGTTGTCCCAGAACCTACACACTTCACTGGGGTCTTCTGCTCGGAAAGTATCGAGGTGCAGGTGGTTAACATTATTCTCGACCCCCTTACCCCACAAATCAGGTTTTACTGAGAACCTTTGTCTGTGAACTGATGGGGTGGTCAAATTATTCCCACCACCATACCTCACAACCCAAAGACTTCACTAATAACTTTTGTCTGAGAATTAGCGGTGATAGAGGTTTAATATTGCCATCAGATAGCTTTTTGTTCCGGAATTGTCGTGGTAAGGAGGGTTAAAATTATTACAATTTCAAGAGCCCCAGAAACCAAGCAGTTTTGTTCGTGAAATAACATAGTGGAGAATATAAAATGTTGTCCCAGAACCCACACACTTCACTGGGGTCATTTGCCCAGAATTGATAGTGGTGAGGAAGGTTAATACGAGTTCTGACCCCTTAAACGACAAGAACATAACCTCTTTACTGGGGCCTTTAGTCCAAGAATTAACTTGATGAGGGAAAAATGCTGCCGACCCCAATATCGCAGGTAACTTATTAGTGCCTTCTGTCTAATAATTAACCTGGTGACAAGGGTTAAAATGGTTTTCGACCTAAAACAAACAAACAAACAAACCATAAGCTACACAATTCACTGGTGGTTGAAGAGGTTTAGACCCCTAGCTACCCCAGAAAGGAGGGTTAAAATTAGTTCTGACCCCCTTACCACCAATAATCAGGGTATTTTGTCCATGACCCATTATGGCGAGATGTGCTTAAGGGAGCCCACCTCGCGTTTTCTCTCTTTCTCTCCCTCTCTCTTTGGCTTGTATCCATTCGGTTTCATTCAGCCTACTGTTTTAAGACGTTTACCCCCACCCAAGGTGTCAATATTCTCCTGGTGAGCGTAAGCAAGCCAGCATATATATATTTTTGTTTTGACAGCAAGCTAAATTTGTAAATTTTTCGATAGAAAAATGTCTCAGGCGAACCAGATTTCTCCATACAATGCTGGCTCGCTATCGCTCGCCAGGAAGAAATGGCGATAAACGTCTTAAAACAGTAGGCTGAAGGGGGCCGAATGGATGTAAACCAGGGAAAGAGAGAAAAGGAGAGAAAACAAAAAACGTGACCCCACTTATAATTATGTCCGACCTCGAAACCCTAAGAACACAGGCTCTTCAAGAACGAAACAAAGTGAGAAGAGTAAACATGTTTCAAATGTATCCTAGTGAGAAAGGTAAACTTGTCTCCGACCCCCATACCCCATACCCCACTACCCACAGACTTCACTAGGCCCTTTTTCCCGCAATAATCATTGTGAGCTAGGGGTTAAGGGGAGATGGTTGTTTTTTCTGGACTCCTTTCTCCCCAATGTTAAACCCAATTAGCTTTGAGATTTGAAGACCTTTAAACCCATTTCTTTGTCAATATTAGGACCATTCGTGCCATTAACATGTCAATTTGTTCCTGGCAAGCGATAGCCGAGCCTGACCTTCGGCCAGGAAATTTTGTTACCGAAAAATTTGCAAATTTATCTCAAAGGTGGATCTAGGGGGGGGGGGGGGGGGGCGGTTTTTGTTTAGCTTGATGGAGGTCTAACGAGGAAATCAAATGAAATAAATAAATAAATAAATAAATTGATCAACAAATGAATCATCTCCCCTTAAAATGAGCTCCAATCCCAACAGTTCGGGTGTTTGGCCAGGAAATATCATGGTGAGGGAGTTAAATTTATGCCGACCCCAGGACTCACAGACTTCACTATACTAGGTTTATTTTCAGCTGACGGTAAATTGTAATGTCCTCACCTTAATTACTCATTTATTACGAAGATTTTGAAGCGATATATGTTGTTAGTTATGAACACTTGGCATTTATATGATGCTGAGGCATAGTAGTTTATATGATGCTGAGGCATAGTAGTTTCATATTTGTCCACTAAATATCGAGAAAACAGCTGGTAAGGGATTGGATTTACCGCCAGATGAAATTAAACCGACTATAGTACCTTTAAATTATTAGGGTGAAAAGAATAAGCCTGTTCCCGACTTCAAATACCCCTCAACCTACAAACTTTACAAGGGCCCTTTGCTTGAGTGTTATCATGGTGCGAGGGGTGAAGTGTTGCTAATTGTTTGAGTGTTATCATGGTGAGAGGGGTGAAGTGTTGCCAAATGTTTGAGTGTTATCATGGTGCGAGGGGTGAAGTGTTGCCAATTGTTTGAGTGTTATCATGGTGAGAGGGGTGAAGTGTTGCCAAATGTTTGAGTGTTATCATGGTGAGAGGGGTGAAGTGTTGCCAATTGTTTGAGTGTTATCATGATGCGAGGGGTGAAGTGTTGCCAAATGTTTGAGTGTTATCATGGTGAGAGGGGTGAAGTGTTGCTAATTGTTTGAGTGTTATCATGGTGAGAGGGGTGAAGTGTTGTCAATTGTTTGAGTGTTATCATGATGCGAGGGGTGAAGTGTTGCCAATTGTTTGAGTGTTATCATGGTGAGAGGGGTGAAGTGTTGCCAATTGTTTGAGTGTTATCATGGTGAGAGGGGTGAAGTGTTGCCAATTGTTTGAGTGTTATCATGATGCGAGGGGTGAAGTGTTGCCAATTGGTTGAGTGTTATCATGGTGAGAGGGGTGAAGTGTTGCCAATTGTTTGAGTGTTATCATGGTGAGAGGGGTGAAGTGTTGCCAATTGTTTAAGTGTTATCATGGTGAGAGGGGTGAAGTGTTGCCAATTGTTTGAGTGTTATCATGGTGAGAGGCATGCAGTGTTGCCAATTGTTTGAGTGTTATCATGGTGAGAGGGGTGAAGTGCTGCCAATTGTTTGAGTGTTATCCTGGTGAGAGGGGTGAAGTGTTGCCAATTGTTTGAGTGTTATCATGGTGAGAGGGGTGAAGTGTTGCCAATTGTTTGAGTGTTATCATGGTGCGAGGGGTGAAGTGTTGCTAATTGTTCGAGTGTTATCATGGTGCGAGGGGTGAAGTGTTGCCAATTGTTTGAGTGTTATCATGGTGCGAGGGGTGAAGTGTTGCCAATTGTTTGAGTGTTATCATGGTGCGAGGGGTGAAGTGTTGCCAATTGTTTGAGTGTTATCATGGTGCGAGGGGTGAAGTGTTGCCAATTGTTTGAGTGTTATCATGGTGCGAGGGGTGAACTGTTGCCAATTGTTTGAGTGTTATCATGGTGAGAGGGGTGAAGTGTTGCCAATTGACCACTTGTCAGTTTCAGGCTGTACGGAACTTAAAAGTATAATAGATAGAGATATTTACCAGAATTAAGGGGAGGCAGACCATTTTTCTGGACCCCTTTCTCCCTAATGTTTAGCCCCACTAGTTTTGAGATTATAAGACGTTCGGTCCATTAGTTTGGCGATTTTAACACCTTTCGCCCCATTTCGTTTACAATTGTAAGACTGTTCGTGCCATTTAGGTGTCGATTATTTCCTGGCGAGCGATAGCGAGCCTGCAATTTTAAGAGGAATCGGCCTTCGGCCGGGACATTTTTCTACCGAAAAATGTACAAATTTTTCTAAGCTTGATGGAGGTCTAGGGAGGAAACTAAACACATATATGAATAAATGAATTAATTGACCAATCAAACGGCCAGTCTCCCCTTAACAACTAAATTACGGTCGTAGTACACTCGAAGAGATAACAATATTTACACTGGTGAGCTGTATGTATTGTTTGTGTGAACGGAATGAATCGGGTGAAACATACATTTGTGGGGTATTATCTCAAGATTTCGACCTATTTTCAAAATGCTTAGGGAGTTATTGTGAAGATCGTTTTTTTCCGTGAGTGTACACTCGGTCAAAAAAGTATCTGCACCCCTACCCTGATAATCTGGTGTGTACAGCTTGGTAGGGTTGGCATTTCTGCCTGCAGCTATATCCATCTATACAACTACCTACCTATGCTACCTAAGACCTACTACCTATGACCTACAACCTATACTACCAAGCTGTACACACCAGATTATCAGGGTAGGGGTGCTGATACTTTTTTGACCGAGTGTACATATATTAATACATCAAATCAATTTAATCATACTTTCTACCCATCAGAAAACTACATTATTATTTGGATTTCTGTTTAATAACGATATTTACGTGTCCAACTTCCTTGTAGCCTGAAATTCACAAGTGGTTAATTCGAGAATCCAGACTTCGCTGATCTTTTTTAGATTATTGTGTTAATATGCACCAGGGCAATCGTATTTTAATATCCAGTCGGTTGAGATCAATTATATATAGCCCTCAGACAGCTACCGTCAAAGGGGGTAATTGTGCACACCCGGAGCAAATGAGGACACTTCATTAAAACCTCAATTACAATAATTCAGGATCTCTGCCTTTAGCAAATTTATGGCTTAATGATGCTGTGTTTGTTTGAATTGAAAATATCTCTATATAATGAATAATAAGGATTTATTGACCGCCCTCAATTACCCCAGGTGTCCAAAATTAACCCCTTTGACGGTATATAAATTAATTCCCAATAAAGGTAGAAGAACCAAGTAACCTCAAAAGTATATCGTGATGGAGATGGTAAACTGTTGGCCAAATGGATTGCAGCTGGAGTTAAGAGGGTCTTCTGGTGAACATTTTCATATGAGGGGTTCAATGAAGATGGTAGTTTCTACCGATGGTCTTAGATGTATTTTGACGCTAGTTGAGGTAATTAATTTCGTTTCTAGATGTGACATGTTGATCTGTTTAAGTATGTGTATTGTGTACCACAAAATATGTATGCATGCTCTTAGTAATGTGACGTTAACCACTCCGTTAGAACCGCATGGCTTGTCCTACAGTGACTCGCTAGGATCGCCAGGGCAGTGGATGTGGCTACAGTTGATGTATTATTGTGTGCTTTATTTCATATGAAAGCTCGTGTCATGGGCAGTCCAGAAAGGCTCTTTGTTTTCGCCCATGTCAAGGCTTTATATATTTAATTGCAAAGTATATGTTTTATCATTAAGTAGTAATGATAGGAATTGAGAGAGAGAGAGAGAGAGAGAGTAGAACAGAGTGAGAGGAGGCGCGCAGTGTTTTGCTATACTCGATGATGTCATAGCTGGCTGGCCTCGTGGGGATTCGTTGAAGGAGTTTTTTACCATCCTTTGGTGATGTCATGTTTGGCTGGCTTCTTTAGCATTGGCTGGAGGACTTGTTACCGCTTTTTTCCCATGCGGCTCAAGCTAGTGCTAGTATATATACAGCTCCCTCGCCACTCTCTCCCTCAGATCTGGTTTCTAGAATGCATCCCTCTTATCCCTTTGATATCTGTCCCCCTCACTGCACCTGAGAACCTTTTCCTCTGCCTATCTCTCTCATTTTCCATATCTTTCACCACCTTTTATTAATATTATACCCCCTCTGGTTAACTTTGCTTAATCAGCTTCATGCTGGCCAGTTGTATTGTGCGTTAAGGTCGGATATAACCCATGTATGTTAGTTGTTAAGATAAGTTGATCACGAAGCATTGGTTGGCATTCATATTGTTCAGTACCGCTTCCTATAATTATTAGTGTTCTGCTGGATTAGATAATGCTAGACTAGGAGTCTGATACTATAAGGTATTGTTTCCGATGGGTGCTGGCTTTAGTTAAAAGCTGCACGACATACCTGAGAACTGGAGTTGATTGGGTAAATTCTAGCCTGTGTGCCATTGAGAATAGAGCATGCACGAATGAGGGCTTTTTGCCTATACCATTCTGCACTGTTGGAGAACGCTTAATACTTCGGTATTAAGGTTTCTCAAGAGAGCTACCCTTCATTATAACGTAATATTTGACGCACAGACTTGAGATTTGCACTAGGCTATTCGGCATGCCATGAGCACCAGTATATCGTATCATTGACTCTAGCTAGACTTTATCAGTCACAGTAGACATTAAGTTTATTAAACCAATTACTCTTTTTATGCATACCCGTTTATGATTACACAAGCATTTCGCAGCCTAGTTTGATGTATTGAGACACAAACGACTTAGGCTCTTTTTGTTGATAGGAATACTGCATTGTCGTGGCGATTATTATTATTGTTGTGGCGTTTAGGATATTCTTGGCTCCGACTGCATTATATCTCCTGCCTTTTTGTGTGCATAGCCTGCACGAGCATTGTTCCGCTGCCTGCCTTTTTGGGTTCCATTTCCGATTCGAGCATCTTGATAGCATCTAACATTTAAAGAAGATTCCTTGTTGGTGTTGAAGGACTTTAGTGCACTTTCTTTCATGCAGGAGTGCCTGACATTTATTGATTAAAGTAACGTAAGCTGTAACTTCTCTTACCACCTTACTTTGCATACCATAACCAAGCACCTTCGGTTATAGGTAGTAATAAGCTGTTTTCACATAACATTAAGCCTAGAGTAGACGCACATTTATTGAGAGTTTAATAACCTATTATTGCATATAGAACTCTGGAGAGTATTTGTGTTCTTTGTTCACTGGAAAGATACATCAGAGGTTGGATCTAGCACTTTCCGTTGTAGCATTTATGCCATTACTAGTCCAATGAATAAGAACCCTGATATATTTAAACCTCAGTCGTAACAAATGGCGACCTTACCTAGGATTTGGTGAACCTACATTTATTAGCAGGGAACATTTGTTGTTTTGGGGAATATTTTGCGGGGATCAGCAAGATTTTTTTTTTTTTGCAACATAGTATAGCCCTTGAGTATTTCCGAGAATTTTTGTGTGTATATTGAGGTATAAGAGTTTGGGGTGCTTCTTTTCTGAATATTGAGGTGGGAAATTTTTGTGAGCATCATGTCTTATACCGGATCAGAGGAGAATGGAGACACAGTACGTAATGTCGAAACTGAGGAACAGCGGTATGATGAAAGGGTTAATCAGGTGAACTGTGAGGAGGATGCTAGGATATTTTTGCAATGGCCTGTTACTGCCGAGCGGTTGGAGGGTATGGATCGGTACGGTCTTCAATGCCTGGCCACAGCTATCGGTCATGCGGGTACTAGCAGCATGACCAGGGATAACTTGATGACGTGTGTACTGGACAGGGTGACTGGTGAGCGAGATGGGTTGAGTGCTCAGATCCCTTCGGCCATGCTTCCCCTACACTCGACTCCCAGCCATCCCAGGAGTTTGCCGACCCCGAGTACGCTTCCACAGTTGGGTGGTGGCTGGCAGGGTGGGTTGCCCCTGGGGGGACCACCGGTAATTTCAAACATTGTAGCACCTTCACCTCCTCAAGGGTTAACTCCAGAATTATTGTATCAGCTCGAATTAGCTAAGATCGAAGAGAGAAAGACTATCAGGGTATGTGAGCTTCAGCATCAGCATCAGCAGCAAATAGAATTAGCCAAGATAGAAGAGAGAGCCAAGCTAGCAAAAATCCAAGCTGATTTAGAGTCGACTAGGTACTGTGCCGACATGGACGTAGAGAAGTCGCGAGTAGAGACAACGGGACAGCAACTTGGGGCTGGTAACCATGCTCATGATCAATCTCTCTCGCACTTATTGAAACTGGTTCCAGTGTTTGATGAGAGTGGTGTAACAGAATTTTTCGCACGCTTTGAGAAGAAGTGCCAGGAACACCAGTGGCCAGAGAATAAATGGGCAGCACTTGTATCCTCTAGATTAATAGGCAAGGGTCTTAAAGCCTACGATGCGTTACCTTTGGAGTCATGTATTGTGTATGAGGATCTCAAGGAGGCTCTCCTGAGGGCTTACGAACTGCAACCAGAAATGTACCGTTTGAAGTTCCGGGGTGTAACCAAGGGAAGAGATAGCACCTTTTTGGAACACGCCCGGGACTTGTCCGATGCTATGGGGAACTGGCTCCGATCTGAGAAGGTAACAACATTTGATGGAATTAAGCAGTTAATGATGTTGGAGCAGTTCTTTAAGAGCACGGGCGGTGATCTAACTTTGAACTTAAAGGAGAAAAACCCAAGAACTCTAGTCGAAGCAGCAGAAATGGCTGATCGACAGCTGTCGTTGATTCGGGGTTGCGGGTCCTCACAGAAGTACGATGCAAGTGCTAGGGACCGTTATCCTCCCCCTCCCCGTAGCAATGACACATTTAAACAAAAGAGCAATGAAACTAAAACTGAATCCAAACCTAACACCACGCCGTATGAGAAAAGTCAGGGGCTTTTTACATCACAGTATAAGCCGAAACCGAAATTTATGTGTTTTAAGTGCCACAAGGAGGGTCATAAGGCAAATGAGTGCCCTAGTCGACCTCCTCCGGCAGCCGTGTCTTTTGCTCACGGCATTGGAGTGTTCAAGAGGACATCGGAGTTTGTTAGAGGCAATTCTTCCGAGGTAAATACACTGCCAGTGCAGAAGGATCCGGAAGGCTTATTCCCTGTCCGTGATGCCTTTAGTGACCACAGGGGACTCGGTTGTGTGGAGTGGGGGGGTAGAAGACATGAGGTGAGAATTTTGCGTGACACTGGGGCATCGCAAACACTGTTGAGAAATTTCACTGGTAAACCTGTAAATACGGCGTGGGTGGTTGTGGTTCAGGGAGTTAATGCAACAAGGTCATACCCGCTTGTAAGAATGAAGATGGAAGTTGATGGTGTGACTCGTGACCTGGATGTAGGAATTGTGGAGAAGTTGCCTGTTGGGGGCGTCGACCTCCTTCCCGGCAACGACTTTGCGGGGCCTACTTCTGAGGCTCCACCCTTGGTCGTTGCCGAGAAGCCGGCCGACGTGAGTAGGGAGGAGCAGGAGTAGGTTGAGAAGTGTCAGGTGCAACCTATGGCGTGTGTTGTAACCAGATCTCTTGCATCCAGGGAGTCACATTCTGGTCAACAGTCTTTAGACAAGCGGAGGAAAGGTACTGAGAAGGGGTTGGAAGTTGATGCGGTTGAGAGTTTAGTATCAACGGACATTCTCGGGGACTCATTATTAGGACCGATTTTCGAGTCTGGAGAAGACCCATTAACTGTTACTAAGAAGGCAGAGGATGGGCTTAAAAAGACGAAGAGACAGCAACGATACACAGAGAGAGAGCAACGGGAGGCTAAATTCAATGTAGGAGGGGGGCATGAGTTGTTTCGCAAACACTTAGATAAGCTTGCTCCTTCGGACATTCGTAAATTGCAATTAGAAGACCCGGAGGTTCTTGAATGTGGTACCGGTGCTGTCGAGTTGGAGGAGGACAGTGATGCACAGTCGGGAGATGTAGCAACAAGGTACTCTGACGCGTACCCTATGAGAAATGGGTCAGCGAAGACGGTGGTCCGAAACTTGCTAGTGTATTTTTCCCAGTATGGTTACCCGCGGGAGATTCAGTCAGACCAAGGATCCAATTTCACTTCTAGCCTCTTTGTTCAAGCAATGCCGCAGCATGGGATTGTTACGGTTGTGTCATCTGCGTGTCATCCGGAGAGCCAGGGTGTGTTAGAGCGATGGCACTCAGCCTTGAAATCTGTGCTTCGTTGTTGTTGCTTTGAGGATGGGAAAGGTGGGATCTTGGCCTGCCATATGTTTTATTTGCTGCACGGGAGGTACCTGGGGAAAGTTTGGGATTCAGCCCTAATGAGCTCGTCTTTGGACACCGTGTCAGAGGGCCTCTCCATATGGTTGAAGAAATATGGGAGGGTGCAGATAAACCTTGTTCTATGCTCAAGTATGTCCCCGACAGTCGAGAACGGATGTTGCGCAGTCTGGAGTTGGCTGGCCGTAATTTGACTAGCTCTCAGGCCCTCATGAAGGACAGGTACGATCTCAAGGTTAAACTCAGGGAGTTTCACGTGGGTCAGGAGGTGTTGATTCTACTGCCCCTTGTAGGTCATCCCTTATCCGCGAAGTACACTGGTCCTTATAGGGTGGTTTAGAGGCTATCGGACCTGGATTGCTTGGTGGCCGCTCCAGACAGACGTAAGCGCAATCAGTTATGTCACGTTAATCTCATGAAGGAGTATGTGAGGCACCCCCCTGAGCCTCTCACTGTGCCTGTGATGACATTTAGCAGTCAAGGTGGAGAAGGAGAACGGCACAGTCAAGCTCAGGTGGAGGATAACTGGAAGGATAAGAAAGTCAAATGGGCGCCTGAGTGTGAGAGGGCGTTTGGAGTAGTAAAACACCTGTTGTGCACTCACCCGATCCTCAGGGCCCCTGACTTTAGCCTACCTTTCCAACTAGCAATGGATGCTAGTGGTGTGGGGGCTGGTGCCGTCCTTGTGAAAAAGGACGATGATGGGCTGGAGCATCCTGTTAGTTTCTGCTCGGAGAAGTACAATTCGGCCCAGGGGAGCTGCTCTGTTGTCGAGAGGGAGCTGCTGGCAGTTGTGCTTGCACTGAGGCATTTCGAGGTCTATGTTCCAGCCTATGGTCCGGTCATTGTAGTTTACACAGATCATCACCCTCTCAAGTTCTTGGACCAGTTTCACAATCGGAATATGAGGCTGACCAGGTGGTCACTAAGGTTATTGGTATATAACCTGGACATACGCCATATTGCCGGTTGTGACAACGTGGTTGCCGATTGTCTTTCAATGGTATATGATCCTGGGTAGATTGACACACGGGTAGCCTCCTGCTTTAGTTTGAATAGTATTTTGCGCTTGGTGCTTGTTGGCTCACGGTTGCAGCCCAGCGTATTGGGTCGTAAAGCAGGAGTTGAGCGTTTGGTATAGAAGAAAAAACTAGGCTTGCCCCTATAGTGCAGCCGAAATAAACAAATTAAAAACATAAAAATCAAATAAAAACTCTTTCTTTGATAGTTGCATTTTTTCAGTATGTTATAGCAGTAATTCTGAGTTGCACTCCTCTCAGAATGCTGGGCTACAGAAGCTCGCTCTTGAGGAGCATAGCTACATATGACTTAACCTATTGTGTTGGGGAGGGTTATAATTTTGTCAAATGTTTTGTTGAAGAACTGTGCCAGATATTTTACTGCCGCTGGGTGATGGGAAGTAGAGATATAGCATGGGTTCTAAACATCAGATTTTTTTGAGCTTTGGGCCTCTGAGAAAAATCTTGGGGGGGTGTGACGTTAACCACTCCGTTAGAACCGCATGGTTTGTCCTACAGTGACTCGCTAGGATCGCCAGGGCAGTGGATGTGGCTACAGTTGATGTATTATTGTGTGCTTTATTTCATATGAAAGCTCGTGTCATGGGCAGTCCAGAAAGGCTCTTTGTTTTCGCCCATGTCAAGGCTTTATATATTTAATTGCAAAGTATATGTTTATCATTAAGTAGTAATGATAGGAATTGAGAGAGAGAGAGAGAGTAGAACAGAGTGAGAGGAGGTGCGCAGTGTTTTGCTATACTCGATGACGTCATAGCTGGCTGGCCTCGTGGGGATTCGTTGAAGGAGTTTTTTACCATGCTTTGTGACGTCATGTTTGGCTGGCTTCTTTAGCATTGGCTGGAGGACTTGTTACCGCTTTTTTCCCACGCGGCTCGAGCTAGTGCTAGTATAATACAGCTCCTCGCCACTCTCCCTCAGATCTGGTTTCTAGAACGCATCCCTCTTATCCCTTTGATATCTGTCCCCCTCACTGCACCTGAGAACCTTTTCCTCTGCCTATCTCTCTCATTTTCCATATCTTTCACCACCTTTTATTAATATTTTACCCCCTCTGGTTAACTTTGCTTAATCAGCTTCATGCTGGCCAGTTGTATTGTGCGTTAAGGTCTGATATAACCCATGTATGTTAGTTGTTAAGATAAGTTGATCACGAAGCATTGGTTGGCATTCATATTGTTCAGTACCGCTTCCTATAATTATTAGTGTTCTGCTGGATTAGATAATGCTAGACTAGGAGTCTGATACTATAAGGTATTGTTTCCGATGGGTGCTGGCTTTAGTTAAAAGCTGCACGACATACCTGAGAACTGGAGTTGATTGAGTAAATTCTAGCCTGTGTGCCATTGAGAATAGAGCATGCACGAATGAGGGCTTTTTGCCTATACCATTCTGCACTGTTGGAGAACGCTTAATACTTCGGTATTAAGGTTTCTCAAGAGAGCTACCCTTCATTATAACGTAATATTTGATGCACAGACTTGAGATTTGCACTAGGCTATGCGGCATGCCATGCGCACCAGTATCTCGTATCATTGACTCTAGCTAGACTTTATCAGTCACAGCAGACATTAAGTATATTAAACCAATTACTCTTTTTATGCATACCCGTTTATGATTACACAAGCATTTCTCAGCCTAGTTTGATGTATTGAGACACAAACGACTTAGGCTCTTTTTGTTGATAGGAATACTGCATTGTCGTGGCGATTATTATTATTGTTGTGGCGTTTAGGATATTCTTGGCTCCGACTGCATTATATCTCCTGCCTTTTTGTGTGCATAGCCTGCACGAGCATTGTTCCGCTGCCTGCCTTTTTGGGTTCCATTTCCGATTCGAGCATCTTGATAGCATCTAACATTTAAAGAAGATTCCTTGTTGGTGTTGAAGGACTTTAGTGCACTTTCTTTCATGCAGGAGTGCCTGACATTTATTGATTAAAGTAACGTAAGCTGTAACTTCTCTTACCACCTTACTTTGCATACCATAACCAAGCACCTTCGGTTATAGGTAGTAATAGGCTATTTTCACATAACATTAAGCCTAGAGTAGACGCACATTTATTGAGAGTTTAATAACCTATTATTGCATATAGAACTCTGGAGAGTATTTGTGTTCTTTGTTCACTGGGAAGATACATCCGAGGTTGGATCTAGCGCTTTCCGTTGTAGCATTTATGCCATTACTAGTCTAATTAATAAGAACCCTGATATATTTAAACCTCAGTCGTAACAGTAAGCGCAACACACGGTCGTTAGTGGACAAACAGGGTTTGACAATCTAGGATGGCGTACAACAATACATGATAGTTTGCCGTGTTTGACAACAAAATACTACATTTAGCATATAATATAATTATAATGTAAAACTTGCAAAATAAACAAACCAAAACTTATACGAACACAGTAAAACGACAAAACAACTAATCAAAATAGCTATGAAACAACACTTAAGTTAAATAATAATGTATAAATAAAAGAACACAATCCACCACATTGGGTGTACAACAGTACTGTACATCACTACATGAGCAAGTTAATCTGGTTCCCAAGCAAGCTATTATACATAACAACGCACTATCGTCATGTTCAAGGAATTAGTCAATTTGGGAAGTCGGGGACGTTCTGGTAAATTTTACTAAACTCTACATTAACAAAGAAACTACAATTAGTGTCAAAATGTTCTATTAAAATCAAATTTGCAACTTGACAAGACATTAACAATAGTACAAAATACAAATGGCTATCACTAA
>CM064484.1:44587395-44667395 GCA_032716605.1 Paralithodes platypus | reverse complement strand
CAGAGATATTCACATTATGTCTTCAAGACATCACCAAGGATATTCACATTATTTCTTCAAGACATCATCAGGGATATTCACATTATTTCTTCAAAACATCATCAGGGATATTCACATTATGTCTTCAGGGTATCATCAGGGATATTCACATTATTTCTTCAAGACATCAAATATATTCACATTATTTCTTCCCCACCACACACACACACACACACACACACACACACACACACACACACAATAATGTGGGAAAAAATGAGGAGAGAAATGAAGGACATAAAATAAATAGATACAACTATGCTAAAACTGATTTTAAATAATTGAAACATTATTTCCAAAGTATAAATTGGAAGGAACTAGAAAGCCTGGAAATGGTTCAAGACAAATATAGACTTTTCTTGAAAGTATATGAAGAAGGGATACATAAATATGTCCCAAGGTTCCAATCAGGGGTAAAGAAGGAAAAAGAATGGTTCAATATAAGATGTAGTAAGGCACAGGATAGAAGAAACCGAGCCTGGAATATAGCACGGAAGAGACACAGTGAAAATAACTGGAATAAGTACAAGGAGAAAATAAATAAATACATAAAGATACGACGCGAGGAACAATATAAATATGAAAGGAATATTGTAGAGAAGTGCAAAAATGAGCCAAAACTATTTTATAGATTTGTAAATGGAAAAATAAAAATAAAAGAAGGTATTGTCAGACGAAGAGTTGGAACGAACAGCTATGAGAAAAGATAAAGACTTGTGTGAAGTTATGAATGAAAAGCTTCAGTCAGTGTTTGTAAAAGAGGAGGAGTTTATAGAACCTGATAGAGAAATGAGAACACCACAGACGCTTGAAATGAAAGTGACAAAAAGTGAAGTGCTGAAATTGATGCATGATTTGGACGTGAGGAAATCAATGGGACCAGATGGAGTGGCTGGATGGATCCTCAAAGAATGTGAGGAAGAGCTAGTGGAACCAATCTATGACATCATCAAATCTTCACTGAATGATGGAGACCTGCCCGTGGAATGGAAGAGCGCTAACATAGTAACTATTTACAAAGGAGGAGACAGAGAAAATCCGCTTAACTACAGACCAGTGTCCCTCACCAGCATTGTTTGCAAAATTTGTGAGAAAATTATAAGAACAAAGTGGACACACTTCATAGAGGGACAGGTGCTTAGTGAAAAACAGTTTGGATTCAGGGAAGGGAGATTTTGTGTATCTAATTTATTAAGCTTTTATAGCGGAGTGGTAGATTTTACACAGGAGAGAGAGGGATGGGTTGACTGTGTTTACCTGGACCTGAAAAAGGTCTTTGACAGGGTGCCTCACAAAAGGTTATTGTGGAAATTGCAGGTTGTTGGAGGTGTACATGGTAGGATGTTAAAATGGATGGAAAACTTTTTAATAGGAAGAGAAATGAGGACCACAATACGAGACGAATATTCCCAGTGGAGGAGTGTGACGAGCGGAGTACCACAGGGATCAGTGTTGGGTCCGATAATGTTCCTACTTTATGTAAACGACATGCCAGAAAATTTGAAGTGTCATATGAATATGTTCGCGGATGACGCTAAGATCATGAAGAATATCACCTGTATAGAAAGTTGTCAGGATCTTCAAAAGGACCTAGATAAATTGCACAGATGGAGCCAAACCTGGAAAATGAGTTTCAATGCAGAAAAGTGTCATGTTTTGGAAGTGGGAACAAGTGCGATAAGTCCAAGCTGGGAGTACAAATTAGGAATTGAAAAAATCGGCAAAACACGGCATGAGAAGGACCTTGGAGTGATAATACAAGATGATCTATCGCCGAAGCATATTAACATGATGATTGGAGGAGCATATGGAATAATAACCAATATGAGAGTGGCATTTAACTATTTGCCATATTTGGACGAATAAATGTTAAGAAAACTGATAATGACTATGATAAGACCAAGATTAGAATATGCAGCAGTGATATGGTCACCACATTTGAAAAAACACATAAACAAATTAGAGAAAGTCCAAAGGATAGCAACGAAGATGATCCCAAGATTGAAGGAGTTGACATATGAGGAAAGACTTAAGACACTACAACTGCCTACCTTGAAAGAGAGAAGGGAACGAGGCGACTTAATAACGATGTTCAAGGGAGTAAAAAGTTTGGAACGAGTAGATAGGGAAGATCTATTCGTGAGGGATGATGGAAGGACAAGAGGACACGAGTTTAAACTGAGGAAGGGCAGATGTCGTAAGGACACAAAGAAATTCAGCTTCCCATATAGAAGTATTCATAGTGTGCACGGGGTTAGTTCCGATTTCTCCACCAGACGGCGTGGGGCATCATTGGCCCGCTACTCCCAAGTAAATAAACACGTTGAACTCTATGCGATTGAATCGGTTTCTACTTTATATGCTCGTAATGCCGTGTCTAACGTGAACACTATGGAAATTGAGTTATCGCCATACATTCTTAGTGTTCTGAAGGGGGAGGGTCCCTAGGGTAAAATAGAGGGAAATTACGACAAGGAAGACTTATTACTGCCTTGTGATAAAAACAGGGTGTATGAAGAGTGAACAACACCGACTATATCTCCTTATATACTGGGCTAACTTAAATACTGTATTATCATTATTTACATGTCGATGTTATAATTTTACACCATACAGTAGTATGTTGATATTTATCCGTTTTCCGTATATTTTTTTAATGATTACTATGCGAGCGAAGGCGAAGCAGAAAACAAAAGTTTGTTATAAGACACCAACATTCCATTACTCACTTCCTTTCTGTAATATATGGTTTGTTATTGTTATATATATATATATATATATATATATATATATATATATATATATATATATATATAGAGAGAGAGAGAGAGAGAGAGAGAGAGATCAAATAATGTCTACGTTTTGTAAATTAGAGATACTATACAGATTATAAGCCTTGTTACAACAGCAGAACTGCGCATGAATACCGTACAGAAATCTTTGAGAACAGAATATTAACCCCTTCTTTACCGGTAACGTCTTTTTGTATTTGATTTCAGCTACATTTAGACGATTTTGTCTAAGCTTGGGAAGGATATATGATATCTAAATGGATTAATTGAGATAGGCTGTAGCCTTGTAATGAGTAGACGTCCTTCCTAAGCTGTACAAAATCGTCTAATAGTGGCCAGAATATAATGATAAGTACATCACCGGTACAGAAGGGGTTAAAGGCACGTAACGCAAAATACCGGTACATAGGCTAGGCCTACTTATAATTTCAGTGATGCATAATACAGGTTTAGTTAATTAATATGGTCAAATCTCCGATGTATTTAGCTTATTGTAATACCCTCTACCCGCAAAAATCCCGCAACCATAGAAATACCCGAGTTGACAAAATATAACCGATCGAGTTTGGATTTTAATCAACATTTGATGTCAAACAAGTTCAAAAGTTAAAACCTACACCAAATATCACCTTATATATGGGCTAGACTTAAACCTACACCAAATATCACCTTATATATGGGCTAGACTTAAACCTACACCAAATATCACCTTATATATGGGCTAGACTTAAACCTACACCAAATATCACCTTATATATGGGCTAGACTTAAACCTACACCAAATATCACCTTATATATGGGCTAGACTTAAACCTACACCAAATATCACCTTATATATGGGCTAGACTTAAACCTACACCAAAATATCACCTTATATATGGGCTAGACTTAAACCTACACCAAATATCACCTTATATATGGGCTAGACTTAAACCTACACCAAATATCACCTTATATATGGGCTAGACTTAAACCTACACCAAATATCACCTTATATATGGGCTAGACTTAAAAATACTAACTGTAAATTGATGAATTTTACACCAGAATTTTAGACCAATTCACATGGATCATAATGTAGGTAAGGTATGTCCATAAACGGTACCGGTACCAGGTAGCCTATATAGTTTTGCTTCAACCGACAAACTTCATGATAAATCGTATATCTCCTATTATGGAAGGTAACATATATTTATACAACGGACTTTGCTTAAACCTCCTCAAATAAACCGTTAGTTAAGTTAATTCTTAGGTAGGTTTGGTGGGTCTGATATTGTTGCACGCCAATGGTTGGCAAAAGAGCCAAGTTCAGATTTATATAATTTTGCTGCATTAAAATGGTAAAACTATGATGGATTTTGCTTATATTGCCAACGAGACTACTTAATTTAGTCTAAATTTCCCGGCATATATAGACGCTATTTATCCGACACGTAAGCATATTATATAAATGACCTATTCACAAAATTGGCATATGTTGGGGTGAAGTTAATAAAATATAATTATAAAATATGTACTGTATATTTTCAGTTGATAGATACCGGTAATGTTGGGCATAGCCTAATAAACTCTTTTCATATGTTTCGTTTTATTACCGGTACTTACTTTACATCTAGCAGCTAAGAACATTAACATGTTCAAATCTAGGTTGGATAAAAGTAAATACGGAAACAGTACAACATAAGCAATGATATGTTAGTCCAAAATACTGGGAATTGGGAATATCCATTTCGATACTTGTCTAAGTAAAATGGATTGATTATAAAGTAACTAAGACAGAACAACACGAGCGCTGCTCAATTCCTGTAAACTACAAATAGGTAAATACAAATAGGTAAATACACACACACACAAAACTTAAGAAAATAAATAATAACCAACCTTCGCTAATGACACTCCCAAAATAATGAAGCTGTCCATTAATGTGTTAGCGTGCTCTCCCATCTATAAGCCTCTTACCCCTTTATCTCCGGCCTGGTAATGAATGTAAAGCCTGAAGTAGTGTAATGCCCCCGACCACCACCACCACCACCACCACCACCATCACCAACACCACCACCATCACCACCACCACCACCACCACCACCACCACCATCACCACCACCACCACCACCACCACCATCACCACCACCACCACCACCACCACCACCATCACCACCACCACCACCATCACCACCACCACCACCACCAACACCACCACCACCATCACCACCACCACCACCATCACCACCACCACCACCACCACCACCACCAACACCATCACCACCACCACCACCACCATCACCACCACCACCACCACCACCACCATCATCACAACCACCATCACCACCACCACCACCACCAACACCACCACCACCACCATCACCACCACCACCACCATCACCACCACCACCACCATCACCACCACCACCACCAACACCATCACCACCACCACCACCACCACCAACACCACCACCACCATCACCACCACCACCACCATCACCACCACCAACACCACCACCACCATCACCACCACCCTCACCACCACCACCAACACCATCACCACCACCACCACCACCATCACCACCACCACCACCACCACCACCATCACCACCACCACCACCACCATCACCACCACCACCACCACCACCAACACCATCACCATCACCACCACCACCACCACCACCAACACCACCACCACCAACACCATCACCACCACCATCACCACCACCACCACCACCACCACCACCACCACCACCACCACCACCACCAACACCACCACCACCACCAACACCACCACCACCACCACCATCACCACCACCACCACCACCACCACCACCCCACCACCACCACCACCACCACCACCACCACCACCACCACCACACCACCACCACCACCACCACCACCACCACCACCACCACCATCACCACCACCACCACCACCACCACCACCACCCCCACCAACACCACCACCACCACCACCAACACCACCACCACCACCACCATCACCACCACCACCACCACCAACACCACCACCACCACCACCATCACCACCTTACTATATCTGTACAATGGCACCGGAGCCCCACAGAAGCTATTAAGAGGGGAAAGTGATATTTATTGGTCGATATATTTATTTGTTTATTATCTTTCTTCAGTTTCCTTGCTAGACTTCCATAAAACTTAATATAAACATCTCCAAGATAAATGTGTACATTTTTCGGTAGAAATATTTCCTGGTCGAAGGCCGCTTCCTCCTCAATTACAGGCTCGCTATCGCACGTAAGAAAAAAATCGACACCGAGACGGCACGAAAGGTCTTACATTGGTATAGACATGGGGTGAAAGGTCTTAAAATCACCAAACTAATAAGCCGGACGTCTTAAAATCTAATGGCGGTAAACATGAGGGAGAAGGGGTATAGTTGTATAAGTGACTGAACATCTTATTCGGTCAAATTTGAAATTATCAAAACAAACGTGAACCAGCTGAGTAACGGCGGACTGCGCATCGCACTCGCACTGCTGAGTAACGGCGGACTGCGCATCGCACTCGCACTGCTGAGTAACGGCGGACTGCGCATCGCACTCGCACTGCTGAGTAACGGCGGACTGCGCATCGCACTCGCACTGCTGAGTAACGGCGGACTGCGCATCGCACTCGCACTGCTGAGTAACGGCGGACTGCGCATCGCACTCGCACTGCTGAGTAACGGCGGACTGCGCATCGCACTCGTACTGCTAAAAAAAAATCATACATAACAAATTGGTTGACAAAACTTACACACATTGTCAAACTTAATGTGAATATATTTTAGAGAGCTTCAGTAATTTGTACGCAAAACTATTGCTACACATTTATTATTCGTACCAGATTTGTTAGCCAGAGCGTATATTATTACGGAAAATTAACCCTTTGAGAATCATGACACCTTTTAGCAGTTTATTCTGGCTATCTTTAGACGATTTTATACAGTTTAGGAAAGACCTCTAGCAATCAAAGGGGTCAAGTCGATCTCAATAAACCTTTGGACTCACACAGACCCCTCCTTTACTTAACACAATCGTCTAGTAACAGCCATACTAAACTGCTAACCTACGTCATAGTCCTGAAGGGGTTAAGGGAGCCCACCTCTCTTTTTTTCCCTTTCTCTCTCTCTCTCTTTGACTTGTATCCATTCGGCCCCATTCAGCCTACTGTTTTAAGACGTTTACTCCCACCCAGGTGTCAATATTTTCCTGGCGAGCGGTAGCGAGCCAGCATATATATATTTTTGGTTTGACAGCAAGCTAAATTTCTCTGGCGAAGCCGGGTTCCCCCATACAATGCTGGCTCGCTATTGCTCGCCAGGAAGAAATCGACACCTGGATGGGGATAAACGTCTTAAAACAGTTGGCTGAATGGGGCCGAATGGATACAAGCCAGGGAAAAAGAGAAAAGGAGAGAAAGCTTCACTTGTTGGTCGATTTTGTAATTGATTACATTATTTTCTAGTTTCCTTCCTAGACTTCCATCAAACTTAAAATAGCATCAATAACATTCCTCTTCTAGATTAAGTTGTACATTTTTCGATAGAAAAATGTCCCGGCCGAAGGCCAGTTCTTCCAAAATGACATCCTCACTATCGTTCGCCAGGAAAGAAATCGACACCTAAATACCACGAAAGGTCTTAATATTGACAAGGAAATGGGGCGGAAGGTCTTACAATCGACACACTACTGGGGCAAACATCTTACAATCTGAAAACAAATGGGGCTAAACATGAGGGAGAAGGGTATCTATACAAACGCCCCATCTGCCGTTAACCCTCCACTCACGTGTATAACTAGTACACAACACCCGGCCCAGGTCAACCCGCTGCTATACTAGTACACAACACCCGGCCCAGGTCAACCCGCAGCTATACTAGTACACAACACCCGGCCCAGGTCAACCCGCAGCTATACTACTACACAACACCCGGCCCAGGTCAACCCGCAGCTATACTAGTACACAACACCCGGCCCAGGTCAACCCGCAGCTATACTAGTACACAACACCCGGCCCAGGTCAACCCGCAGCTATACTAGTACACAACACCCGGCCCAGGTCAACCCGCAGCTATACTACTACACAACACCCCGGCCCAGGTCAACCCGCAGCTATACTAGTACACAACCACCCGGCCCAGGTCAACCCGCAGCTATACTAGTACACAACACCCGGCCCAGGTCAACCCGCAGCTATACTAGTACACAACACCCGGCCCAGGTCAACCCGCAGCTATACTAGTACACAACACCCGGCCCAGGTCAACCCGCAGCTATACTAGTACACAACACCCGGCCCAGGTCAACCCGCAGCTATACTACTACACAACACCCGGCCCAGGTCAACCCGCAGCTATACTAGTACACAACACCCGGCCCAGGTCAACCCGCAGCTATACTAGTACACAACACCCGGCCCAGGTCAACCCGCAGCTATACTACTACACAACACCCGGCCCAGGTCAACCCGCAGCTATACTAGTACACAACACCCGGCCCAGGTCAACCCGCAGCTATACTAGTACACAACACCCGGCCCAGGTCAACCCGCAGCTATACTAGTACACAACACCCGGCCCCAGGTCAACCCGCAGCTATATTACTACACAACACCCGGCCCAGGTCAACCCGCAGCTATACTAGTACACAACACCCGGCCCAGGTCAACCCGCAGCTATACTAGTACACAACACCCGGCCCAGGTCAACCCGCAGCTATACTACTACACAACACCCGGCCCAGGTCAACCCGCTGCTATACTAGTACACAACACCCGGCCCAGGTCAACCCGCAGCTATACTACTACACAACACCCGGCCCAGGTCAACCCGCTGCTATACTAGTACACAACACCCGGCCCAGGTCAACCCGCTGCTATACTAGTACACAACACCCGGCCCAGGTCAACCCGCTGCTATACTACTACACAACACCCGGCCCAGGTCAACCCGCTGCTATACAATCATCGCTACACGCACTCATTTCCGGTCCAGGAGTCTTCTTACCTGAGGCTGGCAAGTGCGGGGCGTAGATATGATGTTGTAGATTGTGATAGCTATATGGCTCTGGGTTATCTATTTTTTTCCTGGCAAGCGACAGCGAGCTTGTTATTTAGAAGTAACCGGCCTTCCACGGAGACATTTTTCTAACGAAAAAGTTAAAACATTATCTCCAAGGGGGGTCTTGGGGGTATTGTTTAAAGCTTAATGGAGATCTTGGGAGGAAACTAAAAATAATACAAACATAAATAAATAAATACATAAATAAATAGACAAATAAATAAATACAATTCTCCCTTTAAACACGGCCGCTTTGGTTCGCGGCCGGAATGATTATAACATGTCCAATGTGTGTCCATTATAGGTAGGCCAGAAATCCCGAACCCAACCTCTCATAACTCAAACAACAGGACTTTAGTAATTGAGCTAATATTTATACCAGTTGGGAAGAGTCAACCATGGACTAAGTGTTAACATTTTACAGCCCATTCGCTCTAGCCCTTTTTGAGCTACAGAGGTCAGGGTTCACAATTTCTGGCCAACATATAAGAAATGGACTATAGGGACTACTTAAGGGGGATGGTTCACTTTTTGGGCGATTTTTGCATATATTCGTTATTTTTCTAGTTTCCTCCCTAGTTAGACCTCCACCAAATTAAAAAAAAAAAAAAAAACATCCATTAGATCCCCCTTCTAGATTAATTTGTAAATTTTTCGGTAGAAAAATGGCCCGGCCAAAGGCCGGTTCTTCAAACATTACAGGCTCACTATCGTTCGCCAGGGAAAAAATCGACACCTAAATAGCACGAAAGGTCTAAGTATTGACGAAGAAATGGGGCGAAAGGTCTTAAGATCGACTAACTAACGGGGCAAACATCTTAACATCTGCAAACTAATGGGGGCTAAACATGAGGGAGAAAGTGGTCCATAAAACCGGCCCCTCCCCCCTTAAACCAACAACTATATACTCGTGAACAAGTGTTTACCCTGATATACTCCTTATAACACCCAGCCGCTCTACCATATAGTTCCTCTGCTTAAGGGAGCCCACCTCGCCTTTTTTCTCTTGCTCTCCCTCTTCCTTTGGCTTGTATCCATTCGGCCCCATTAAGCCTACTCTTTTAAGACGCTTACCCCCATCCAGGTGTCAATATTTCCTGGCGAGCGGTAGCGAGCCAGCATATATATTTTTTGTTTTGACAGCAAGCTAAATTTGTAAATATTTCGATAGAAAAATGTCTCCGGCGAAGCCGGATTTCTCCATACAATGCTGGCTCGCTGTCGCTCGCTAGGATTAAATCGACACCTGGATGGGGATAAACGTCTTAAAACAGTTGGCTGAATGGGGCCGAATGAATATAAGCCAGGGAAAGAGAGAAAAGGAGAGAAAGATAAAAAAAAAAAAAAAACGGTGACCCCCCTACCCTTTGAAGATTATGCCGCGTTTTGACGGTTTATTCTGGCGATCATTAGACGATTTATACAGCTCAGGAAGGATCTGTGGGAATTATAAGGGTAAAGACTATCTCAATTAACCCTCCGACTTCCGTGGTGATGGGCTGGTCTATCAGAGTGAGAACTGAGCGATCTCTGCCATACCCATAGCTTACTCTGACTGTTCCTTTTACTTATATATTGTTTAGATCTCAAGTGACGGCGTCTCTTCAATGGATTGACCTCCCAATCACCAAGATTGGAAGCCAAAGCGTCATATTTTTCCTTTGCCCCTCAACTTTCTCTTCATAATTGCTGAGGGGCACAGGGCCCTGGGTGAAGCTTTGGTTTCCCGGGTGTTTGCGCGCCCTCCTCAGCTCCATGCCAGGGAGAGGCTTCGGTCACCCAGGCTTTATTGTGGTAGGCAGGGAGGGTTTTGTGGGGGTGCTCGGTTATGGCCTTGGCCTTGCTCTGGGCCTTGAGGCTGTTCGGCCAGGCAGCTTGGGGAACAACAACAACAACAACCCTCCGAATCCATATACCCTCCTAATCTGAATTTAATATTTTAATAATAGCCAGAAAGCAAAAACGAAATGAATCATTGTATCTTCTAAAGGGTAACTTAGTCATTAGCAACATTATCTTTCGCATTAACCCCACATACATATCTCACTATTTTATATTTCATTACGTTCCATTCTGTTAATCTCTTCCAGTTTAACCTACTATAAGTCAATACAATAATAATACACGAAGCATACATCTTTCGTTTCAGGTATTACAACAACAATAGATACCTTTCAACACACGTTTCAAAAGTGAAAAGCTGAATACAAGTAAGTAGGTATATACAGTACTGTATGTCTCTCACTTCATGCAGTTGGTATATACAGTACTGTATGTCTCTCACTTCATGCAGTTGGTATATACAGTACTGTATGTCTCTCACTTCATGCAGTTGGTATATACAGTACTGTATGTCTCTCACTTCATGCAGTTGGTATATACAGTACTGTATGTCTCTCACTTCATGCAGTTGGTATATACAGTACTGTATGTCTCTCACTTCATGCAGTTGGTATATACAGTACTGTATGTCTCTCACTTCATGCAGTTGGTATATACAGTACTGTATGTCTCTCACTTCATGCAGTTGTGATATACAGTACTGTATGTCTCTCACTTCATGCAGTTGGTATATACAGTACTGTATGTCTCTCACTTCATGCAGTTGGTATATACAGTACTGTATGTCTCTCACTTCATGCAGTTGGTATATACAGTACTGTATGTCTCTCACTTCATGCAGTTGGTATATACAGTACTGTATGTCTCTCACTTCATGCAGTTGGTATATACAGTACTGTATGTCTCTCACTTCATGCAGTTGGTATATACAGTACTGTATGTCTCTCACTTCATGCAGTTGGTATATACAGTACTGTATGTCTCTCACTTCATGCAGTTGGTATATACAGTACTGTATGTCTCTCACTTCATGCAGTTGGTATATACAGTACTGTATGTCTCTCACTTCATGCAGTTGGTATATACAGTACTGTATGTCTCTCACTTCATGCAGTTGGTATATACAGTACTGTATGTCTCTCACTTCATGCAGTTGGTATATACAGTACTGTATGTCTCTCACTTCATGCAGTTGGTATATACAGTACTGCATGTCTCTCACTTCATGCAGTTGGTATATACAGTACTGTATGTCTCTCACTTCATGCAGTTGAAATACAGCGTAAGATACTTGGACTCACGGACTGGGAGATATATGGGCTGTAAAGCCAACACCGATTAAAAGAAGATACAACACATATACATGTATGGAATACACGGGAAGATTGCCTTATTATCCATGAGAAGTTCACGAAGAGAAATTAATAATAATATACAATTGTTGTATAAAACATACAAAGCATAATATCACACATATTTGGTGCTATGAACACATACGGTACCATACCTAAGATTATAAGTTAGCATAATATCACACATATTTGGTGCTATGAACACATACGGTACCATACCTAAGATTATAAGTTAGCATAATATCACACATATTTGGTACTATGAACACATACGGTACCATACCTAAGATTATAAGTTAGCATAATATCACACATATTTGGTACTATGAACACATACGGTACCATACCTAAGATTATAAGTTAGCATAATATCACACATATTTGGTACTATGAACACATACGGTACCATACCTAAGATTATAAGTTAGCATAATATCACACATATTTGGTACTATGAACACATACGGTACCATACCTAAGATTATAAGTTAGCATAATATCACACATATTTGGTACTATGAACACATACGGTACCATACCTAAGATTATAAGTTAGCATAATATCACACATATTTGGTACTATGAACACATACGGTACCATACCTAAGATAATAAGTTAGCATAATATCACACATATTTGGTACTATGAACACATACGGTACCATACCTAAGATTATAAGTTAGCATAATATCACACATATTTGTTACTATGAACACATACGGTACCATACCTAAGATTATAAGTTAGCATAATATCACACATATTTGGTGCTATGAACACATACGGTACCATACCTAAGATTATAAGTTAGCGTAAAACTAAAATATTTCGCTCGTGGGTACACAAAAAGCGCAAATTTGGTTTTAAATATACTTTATATAAATATTTCTCTCTTCCTACAATTGACGAACAGTGAAAGAGACTGGGCCTGGCTGACTGAGATATATGGACAATGAAGACAACGCCAAACTGACACAAATCCAGGTTATGAAGATAAACTATTATTGAGTTGCAAGAAGTTTAAGCAGTCAAAATAAATAATATATAGTTGCTGTATATCACACGAAAAAATATCAGAAACCAAATTTGTGTTACTAGTAAACACATATCGGTACCTTACACAATGCCAAAGCTTAACATAAAGTAACACGATGCTCGTGGGCATATACAAACCGCAAAATTGAATCTAAAAGGCATTGTATAATTATATTTCACTTCCTACAATTGACGAACAGCAAGAGAGACTGGGCCTGACTGACTGAGGTATACGGGCAGTATAGATAATGCCAAACTGCCAAAGACACCAGGAGGCATGGGGAGGAATATACAGTTGGAATATTAATAACAAGAAGTCCAACCTTGATATATTATATTTATTAATTTCACTCCCAATACCAAACACCTCCCAATAAATTAATGAAAACATGTAATCTTCCCGGGATTCGAACCTGGGTTACAACATACAGATAATAAACGTTATGTTGCTAAGCTTGGACCATAGAGTACTGCTACGAAACGACAAAATAATTAACACGAAACTTCTGCATAACACCTACGACAAAATAAGAACACACACAAAATAAAAATGCGCTGAACATACATCGTACGAAAGGCAAAGCTTACCATATGAGGTACAGTCGTAGTCAGGATACTTGAACACCCCCTGATGATAAAAAAAAAAAAAAACAGTGAGCACAAACCTCTGAATCCCAGTAATTGTATATGTGTAGCTCAAAAAATTATCAATTAGCTCACCAGTGTATCATAACTGTCCCTCCGAAAATTGTTCAGAAATTCATGACTACGACTGTACAACTAAAACTAGATGCTCTTAAGCACACACCTCAGAACGAAAAACTGAATATATAAGAGTTTGCATAATTCCTCCCACTTCCTGCAATTGAAACAGTGAAGGAGACTCAGAATGGCAAGAGGGAGATACTGTATATGAGTAATAAAGACTACGCCAACCTGCTAAAGACTCCGGGGACATGGAGCTGAATAATATATAGTTGGAATTTTAATAACGAGGGCAGAGATATACAGCATGTATGCCAGCTGACGCGTGTGTGTATGTTTGTGTGTGTGTGTGTGTGTGTGTGTGAATAGTGTATATGAGTGGTGTGTGTGCGTGATTATACTAGAGTGTGTTTTTGTGTGTGTATGAATAGTGTGTAAGTGTGAGTAGTGTGTATATGATTAAGCTAGTGTATGTGTGTCTGTGATTATGCTTGTGTGTGTGTATGTATGTATGTATGTATGTGTGTGTGTGTAAAATCCTGTGCTACATCAGATTATCAACAGTTTGCTCATTTCTTTTGTTCAACCATAACAAAGACCTTTCCAGATAGTTCCCGAAGACCCGCCCACCAATTTACTCACTCTAGTGTAAACATATTCCAGATTTATTGATTGTTTAACCTCTTATGTACCAGGCAGCCTCTGTCAACATGCACATAGATCTGTGTCTATCTGTGATAAACATACTCTACTGTATTAAGAAAATGCATGTTAAGTTTAAACAAAATATTCAAGTTAACTTAATATAATTGTGAACACACACACACACACACATATCTATCTATCTATCTAATCTATATATATATATATATAATATATATATATATATATATATATATATATACAGTATCTATACCTGTATATATAAATTGCCTGACGCCGTGATCCCCGGATGGGTGGCCACAAACGAAACGCCCCCATGCACCTCTGTCCCCAGTCAGTCGACGACCCCCTCCCAACCAAACCAGCACCGCCTTCATCCATATACTTCTTCACTCCATCCTTCTACCTCTCTCTCGGTTTACTTCTCCTTTTCTGTCCTTCCACCTCTCTCTCTCGTACACCCTCTTAGTCATTCTTTCGTTTCCCATACGTTCCATATGGCCGAACCATCTCAAGGTGTTCCTTTTCACACTTTCCAGCACATCTACCTCCACACCACACCTCCCTCTTACTTCCTCATTCGTCTGTCTATCCCTCCATGCAACTCCGCACGCACTTCTCAAGTAACTCATTTCCACCCCTCTCACTCTTGGCCTGAGTTTCTCCACCAACGTACATGCTTCGCTTCCGTAAGTCAGTGTTGGGATTACCACACTGTCATGCAAGGACTTCTTCACTTCCATGCTGACCACCCTATTTCTTGTTACTGCTTTCAGCGTTCCTACAACCCTCTTCCCCTGTTGCACCCTCTCCAGCACTTCTTCATTCATACTCCCATCTTTACTCAGCACACTGCCCAGATACTTAAATGAGCCGAGTCTCCATAGCCTGACCGTTCAACTTCACCTCACGCTCTGTGGCTTCACCCTTTTCGAAGACCATAACCTTGCTCTTCCCCGTATTTACCTTCAGATTCCATTTTTAGCACACTGTTTATTTACATATTTACCAGACCCTGCAACTCCCATTCATTATCGCTCATCAGAACTGTATAATCAGCAACAGCAGTACAGGTAGCTTCCACTCGTTTCCCTCCCTTATTAGCGATACACCAACATCCACTGCTCTTCCTTGTATTTCTTTCATGACTCCATCCATATATACAATAAACAACCACGTGGACATCACACACCCTTGTTCCAACCCAACATTCAGATAAAAGAACTGGCTCTGCCCATTCTCCACATGCACTGCCACCTTTGCACCCTCATACATGCTCTTCACTGCTTCAGCAACTTTCCATCTACTCCGTATACATTCTAAGTACTTTCCACATACCTTCTCTATCCACTCTGTCATAGGCCTTCTCCAAGTCCATAAAGCCAACATACAGCTTTTGTTGCTTCTCCAGATATTTCTCCACAACACATTTCAGGGTAAAAATCTGATATACGCATCCTCTTCCCTTTCTAAAACTGCCCTGCTCGTCACCTATCGATTTCTCTGTTCTTCCTCTCACTCTCTCAATCACTACTTTACTGTACACCTTCCCTACTACGCTTAAAAGACATATTCCTCGGTGGTTACCACACACTCCTCTTTCCCTTTTACCCTTATATAGGGGGACTATTATGCCTGTCTTCCAGTCATGAGGTGCATTCCCCTTCTTCCATGCTAGTTTGCACATTTTCCATACCCATTCGATCACTATCTCACCACCATACCTCAGCATTTCCCCACACACTCCATCTATTCCTAGTGCTTTCCCCAACTTCACTCTTTTCATGGCTTCATACACTTCTGACCTCCTGATCCCCACCTCCTCCTCAACTACTTCTCTTCTTCTCCCTCCCATACCCCATCCAACTATGTTTGCTGGAGCTTTATTCCTTACATTCAGCAATACGTTGAAGTACTCCCTCCATCTTTCGACTCTCTCTTGCGTCTCGGCTAGCATATATATATTCTAGAGCCATCTGCACCACCTGAAGATGTCTTATGCCTCATGGTGTGAATGTACAGCGATTAATCAAACTTCCATTAATGTTAACTGTATAAATATACATTATATACAACATTGGTCGAGGTACATATATAATTCCGTGAGCATTAAGTGTTAATATTTGCCAAAATTTAATTTATGCTTATTATTTATGTATGTGCACTTGGGAATTATACTGAGGATTCTGTGGTAACCTACAACACATCACGTAAGATATAACACCGTTGCCTTTGGATCGGTAATAATAGGTAAGGATTTTGGATGACGTCTCCTTGGATTTAGGTTTCTATATTTGCATATACATTCAGTGAGTAACTAGGAAGCACCACAGCCAATATTGTGAACATCGAGCTAAAAACTGCATTATCATATCCGATTTCATATGGGCTAACACAAAACCTAAAATTACTGAGACAAAAATTATCTTTAGATGATGCAATTTTTTGTAATCACAAATATTGTACTTTCCAATGGTATTTGTTGATACGGCAAATACTAACATTCATTGCAAACGGTGCCCCTATATTACAACACATGGCCCATTGACTATTATAATCTCCGGAATGATGCACCTGCACGGATCAGAGGGAACTACACGAGGGGGTCATTAGTGGGAGAAAGCTTGCAGGTGAGGGGGGCAGTGTACAGGCAAATATGGCCGTCCATAAGAACACTGTCAACTTATTTACAGTAGTCGCCATGTTGTATTCCTTGTGTTATAATGCAGGGTGTATTTCTAGCAATAGACATTTGGTAAGCCTTTCTCGTATAATGTTGTTAACGACCAAATATATTGAATAACGCCATGGGAAAGGTATATACAAAACTGGAAGGCAAATAAGAATAAAAAAACAAAACAATGGTAAAGAACATAGTGCCTATGATTTACAAAATGTCAAAAATTCTTCCCACAGACGGCTATGAGCAAGCAAACAGAGCGGCCCTAAAGAAGTCCTGGGGAGAGAGAGAAAGTCTTGGGTGACCAGCTGGTGACATCATTAAGGGGACATGGGCCGGTTTTCTGGACCACTTTCTCCCTCATGTTTAGCCCCATTAGTTTTCAGATGTTAAGATGCTTGCCCCATTAATTAGTCGATTTTAAGACCTTTCGCCTCATTTCTTCGTCAGTATTTAGAACTTTCGTGCTATTTAGGTGTCGATTTTTTCCCTGGCTACCGATAGTGAGCCTGTAATGTTGGAAGAACCGGCCTTCGGCCGGGAAATTTTTCTACCGAAATATGTACAAATTAATCTAGAAGGGGGATCTTATGGATTTTTTTTTTTTTTTTTTTGGTGGAGGTCTAGGGAGGAAACTAGAAAAATAATGAATACATGCAAAAATCGCCCAAAAAGGGAACAGGTGGAAGAAGGGTGCCGCCGCCAAGACCTACAGGTGACACGGACAGGTGCACCTCATACTAGACTAATTAATAGGGACTAAGTAATTGGGAAGTGTATACGTCTACTAGGAATGGAAGTGTATACGTCTACTAGGAATGGAAGTGTATACGTCTACTAGGAATGGAAGTGTATACGTCTACTAGGAATGGAAGTGTATACGTCTACTAGGAATGGAAGTGTATACGTCTACTAGGAATGGAAGTGTATACGTCTACTAGGAATGGAAGAGCAAGCTATGAGTTGAATTCGGACGGATTGGATGGATAAAGAGAATTAATTTGCGGTGGTAACGGCCTTGTGAAAAGAATGTATGAGGTACACAGGATGCCAAGAAAGGTACTTGGGAGATAAGTGAAGGGGGCAGTTGGTAGTGGAAAGGAGCCAACACCAGACGCAAGTGACATGCACAAGTGGAGGTGACCGTATTTAGAGACCTTAAAGAAAAGAAAACGGAATCAGTAATTAGTAGTCAAGCTATTTAGTCAAGATTTCAGCAAGCTCAGTTACAATCCTCACAACTTAAGGGGAGGAAGACATGTTTTCTTGACCCCCTTCTCCCTAATGTTTAGCCCCACTAGTTTTGAGATTATAAGACGTTCGGCCCATTAGTTTGGCGATTTTAACACCTTTCGCCCTATTTCGTTGTCAATTTATAGACCTTTCGTGCCATTTAGGTGTCGATTATTTCCTGACGAGCGATAGCGAGCCTGCAATTTTAAGAGGAACCGGCCTTCGGCCGGGAAATTTGTCTACCGAAAAATTTACAAATTTATCTTGAAGGGGGGTCTAGGGGGTGTTTTTCTAAGCTTGATGGAGGTCTAGGGAGGAAACTAAAAAAAATCTATGAATAAATTAATTAATAGTTCAAAAAAATGGCCAGTCTCCCCTAAAGTCCAAAGTCTGAGTAGTACAGTACATGGGCCAGAGCCAAAAATTACAAGAGTCGATAACATCCAGGGGCGGGGGGGAGGGGGGGGGTATCCCTATCAACACAATATTCAACAAATGGGTATCAAATGTTTTGGGAATTCATTGACCAGGGTTAACCATCTCAAAATAATGTCTGCCCGACAATAAGAACATTGTATTAAAGGTTATAATTATTGTACTATAACCCTCTCAAATGGCATCAGTCTGGCCCATAGCCTATACCCTGTTCCAAATAAATAGGCCAAACTCTTGAATATTAGCCTCTACTCACAAACGAGTAGAGTAATCGAGCAAATATTTCTACCATTTGGCAAGAGTCAACCCGGGAATAGGTATGGAAATGTACAGCACATTTGCTCTAGGACTTTATGAGTTAGTGAGGTTATAGATTTCACGATTTCTGACCCACCTACTTGGAACAGGGTATAGTAGTTTCAGTCAATATCTCAGCAGGTGTAGCGCAATTTGAGAGCACCATGATGACCTTGTATGGTGCAGAATCTAGGAGGTGGATTCCCAACACGATAAGCGGCCGAAAACCAGAAGAATCGGCACCCAAGATAACAGTAGATTCGTCAAGATCGCACCAGTTCAGTCAAGATATCAACAGTGCCAATCAGGATATCAACAGTGCCAATCAGGATATCAACAGTGCCAATCAGGATATCAACAGTGCCAGTCAGGATATCAACAGTGCCAATCAGGATATCAAGAGTGTCAGTCAAGATATCAACAGTGCCAATCAGGATATCAACAGTCAATCAGGATATCAACAGTGCCAGTCAGGATATCAACAGTGCCAATCAGGATATAAACACGGCCAATCAGGATATCAACAGTGTCAATCAGGATATCAACAGTGCCAATCAGGATATCAGCAGTGCCAATCAGGATATCATCAGTGCCAATCAGGATATCAACAGTGCCAATCAGGATATCAACAGTGCCAGTCAGGATATCAGCAGTGCCAATCAGGATATCATCAGTGCCAATCAAGATATCAACAGTGCCAGTCAGGATATCAGCAGTGCCAATCAGGATATCATCAGTGCCAGTCAGGATATCAACAGTGCCAATCAAGATATCAACAGTGCCAGTCAGGATATCAGCAGTGCCAATCAGGATATCATCAGTGCCAGTCAGGATATCAGCAGTGCCAATCAGGATATCATCAGTGCCAGTCAGGATATCAGCAGTGCCAATCAGGATATCAACAGTGCCAGTCAGGATATCAGCAGTGCCAATCAGGATATCATCAGTGCCAGTCAGGATATCAGCAGTGCCAATCAGGATATCATCAGTGCCAGTCAGGATATCAACAGTGCCAATCAAGATATCAACAGTGCCAATCAGGATATCAACAGTGCCAATCAGGATATCAACAGTGTCAATCAGGATATCAGCAATTTCAGTCAAGAGTTCAGTAGCTTCAGTTAAGATACTTAGTCTAGATTAAGTAGGTTCAGTCAAGATGTCAGTAGCTTCAGTCAAGATTTCAGTAGCTGATACAATGTCGATACCTTCAGTCAAATGTTGGTAGTTTCAGTTAACATTTCAGTACCTTCAGTCACTTTTTGGTAGGTTCAGTTAAGATTTCAGTTTCAGTCAAGATTTCAATACCTTTAGTCAAAATGTAATAGTTTCAGTTAACATTTCAGTAGCTGCAGTCAATCCATTTCACTAGTTTGAGTGAATATGTTTTATTTTAATAGTTTCAGTTAAAATTTAAGTAACTGCATTTTCATTTCCTTAGTTTGAGTAAATGTGTTATTTTAATAGTTTTAGTAAAATGTCAGTAGCTGCAGTCAAAACATTTAATTATTTTGAGTGAATATGTGTGACATAAATAGTTTCAGTTAATATTTCAGTAGGTGCAGTCAAACCATTTCATTAGTTTGAGTGAATATGTGTGATTTTAAGCTTCAGTTAAAATGTCAGTAGCTGGAGCCAACACAAGTCATTAGTTTGAGAGAATGTGCGTGATTATACTAGTTTCAGTTAATATTTCAGTAGGTACAGTCAAACGTTTTCATTAGCTTGAGTGAATGTGTGTGATTTTAATAGTTTCAGTAAACAAAAACAAAAGTTACAGTCAAAACAATGGATTAGTTAGAGTGAATATGTGTGGTGGTCATTGAGTGTGGTGGTGACTAGGCATCCTATAATATGTGTGGTGGTCATTGAGTGTGGTGGTGACTAGGTATCCTATAATATGTGTGGTGGTCATTGAGTGTGGTGGTGACTAGGCATCCTATAATATGTGTGGTGGTCATTGAGTGTGGTGGTGACTGGGTATCCTATAATATGTGTGGTGGTCATTGAGTGTGGTGGTGACTAGGTATCCTATAATATGTGTGGTGGTCATTGAGTGTGGTGGTGACTGGGTATCCTATAATATGTGTGGTGGTCATTGAGTGTGGTGGTGACTAGGTATCCTAAATGTGTGGTGGTCATTGAGTGTGGTGGTGACTAGGTATCCTAAATATGTGTGGTGGTCATTGAGTGTGGTGGTGACTGGTATCCTATAATATGTGGTGGTCATTGAGTGTGGTGGTGACTAGGTATCCTAAAATATGTGTGGTGGTCATTGAGTGTGGTGGTGACTAGGTATCCTATAATATGTGTGGTGGTCATTGAGTGTGGTGGTGACTAGGTATCCTATAATATGTGTGGTGGTCATTGAGTGTGGTGGTGACTAGGTATCCTAAAATATGTGTGGTGGTCATTGAGTGTGGTGGTGACTAGGTATCCTATAATTATTTTGTTTTTCCACCAACCAACTTCACCTCTAAACTCAATTAATGAAATCAACAAATACATGTGGCACTCCAAGGACTCGAACCCAGGATACTCACATCAAAATCCCGCGCACTTATGCATTACGCTATCAAGAGAGTTCCATAAGGTCTCTAGTGGTGGTGACTCCAGGGTGTGTGGGGGTAGGGGGCCCCCTGTCTCTCAGTACTAACAGGCGGCCACAAACCAGTTCCCACACCCCCGACAAAGAAGCCTCGTCAGACCACTGGGTTCCGCTCAATTACTGGACCCCCCACATTGCACCAACAATAAATGAAAGAGTGAAAAGGAAAACAAAAAACAAAACTAACAATATATAATTATATAATAAAAATGAATAAAAACGAAAACATTCTAAACAAATATAATGTTTTTGAAAGCCGGCTAAATTTGTAAAACAAAATATAGAAAAATGTCTCCGGCGAAGGCGGATATCTCCATACAATGCTGGCTCGCGATCGCTCGCCAGGAAGAAATCGACACCTGGATGGGGATAAAAGTCTTAAAACAGTAGGCTGAATGGGAGGGCCGAATGGATACAACCCATAGAGAGAGGGAGAGAGAGAGAGAGGAACAAAAAAACAACCCTTAACCCCTTAACCCTTTCGATCAAATGATGACGCCATATTTTGTATTATTCTAGCCACCTACAAACGATTTTACTCAATGAGAAAGGATGTCATTCATAGGATTAGCTGATACAGTCCTTACTCCTTAGCTCTGATTCCAAAAGGTCCTTTCTAAGTTTAAATGCAATGTTAGGAGGTAGCTAAATTAAAGCAAATTTGGCATCATCTGAATGAAAACGTTAAGGGGGGTCACCTGTTTTTTTTTTATCTTTCTCTCTTTTTCTCTCTTTCTCTGACTTGTATCCATTTGGCCCCATTCAGCCTACTGTCTTAAGACGTTTATCCCCATCCAGGTGTCGATTTGTTCCTGGCGAGCGATAGCGAGCCAGTATTGTATGGAGAAATCCGGCTTCGCCAGAGAAATTTTTCTATCGAAAAATTTACAAATTTAGCTTGCTGGAAAACAAAAATATATATAAGCTGGCTCGCTACCGCTTGCCAGAAAAATATTGACACCTGGATGGGGGTAAACGTCTTAAAATAGTATTCTGAATGGGGCCGAATGGATACAAGCCAAAGAGAGAGGGAGAGAAAGAAAAAAAGCGAGGTGGGCTCCCTTAATGAATATTTGCTATTATCCTTGTATTTTACCCCATAAATAATAATGCAACACACATGCACTTACATTTACTTGTTTTTTATATAATTGTGAATTTTGAAATATTCTACCATGAACATCTCCAAAATTGCAATACGTTAGCAATAATATTATTTTCATACTTACAGTCTACTGTATATATTTGTTATCCTGTTCTCTCCTTTCCCTTCCACATACAGTAATGGCACACGTCTGAATTCACTTCTTTTTTTATATAATATCACAGTCATTTTAAATTAGTTTATCAAGAACTTCTCCAACACTGCAATGTGTTAGTAATATTATTTGCATATATATTTTCTCTTATCATTCCTAGAAAGTAGCGGCACACATAAAATTCACCTAAATATAGATGTTTTCGTATCAGTCTCTTTAGATTATATGCTGCCATGATTTAACACGTTTTTACTTGCGGTATAATATTATATAATTATAAACTTGATCGGTACACTCGGTTACCATAGTATCTAGCCCACTCATAATCATTCGTGGACCCACTATGATTTTCTTTATGCAATTAAAATGATCTGGATTGATTTTTGGATAGAACTTGTTTTGTTTTTTTCATATATCGTATATACAGTTTCGTAGATGATGTATGGGAATTTATAGTCATAAATTCGTTTCCAGAAATATACTTCCATGATTATAAATAGATGAAGTCCACAAATATTTATGAGTGGGCTAGATACTATGGCATCCGAGTGTATTTCAGCTTCTTATATATCAAGGTATTTTTATATTTCACTAGCAAACAGAACTTCCTCCGTGTAAAAGAGTACAACTATAAACATGTATACTCGAATCAACAATATATTTAAAATTAATAATTCAATTCAAGAACTAATCATTAATGAATAATATCAGTCGCTCATACATTCCAAGTACTCACTACCCAAGCTGCCTTTAAGTAATGTTCTTAATACTATAATGTTCTCATATTTAGTAACTTGCTATGCAGAGCGAATTATTATATTGTATTTGGTATTTCGTTCTCTCTCTTTATTTGCTTTATTCCAGTTTTAGTCTGGTTTCGTTTTTTTATGTTTTTCCACTTCCTATTGTTATAATATCAAATAATTCTTAAATTTCCAATTTTACATCATATCAAATCTGGCATAGATTTATCTATATTTGTATTAGCTACACACTTTATGAGCACAATTTCAAATATATTATACTGTAAGTGTTTATTTTTCTATTACCAGTAATTGTATTTTCTGCAGTCATGTGTCTCCCCTCCAAGGCGTCTTCTTGTTGCCAACATAAAGATGCTCTACCAGACTCCTAATCCATGTCACACATGTATCATTCAGTTTGGAAATACTTGTAGTTATTGGGTTAAATCGTTGAAGAGAAACCACATAGCGAAATAGCTACATACGTAATATAGCTGCATACATGAATTTGACAGTGAAATTAGATGAAGCCTACAACAAGATCAACGTCCTCACCATGAAGCTGGAATCACTCCAAGAGTTTGTAACACTCAACGTTGGAGTACCACAAACTTCAATTGTCACCGCAACTCCAGCAGCCACCAACGCCCCAACGTCAACTGCCAACAATTCAACGCCTGCAGTAGCCATTTCATCTGATGGTTCCGATACTCAAGAAACAAATAGTAACTATCTTCCCCCTCAAGACAACTTCCGTGTTGTGAGGAACAACGTTTGCCCCAAGACCAGGAAACCCATACCGATTACCGAGTGTCAAAACCGCTCCCAGATACTCGCAGACTCAGATGACGAAGCGGAAATAGAAGAAGTCCGGCTCGTGGGAGACTCGATGATACGTGGTCAGCTCACAGAGTTTTGCGCCAGAGCACCTAAGACCAGGAAGCGTTTTTGTATCCCTGGTGGTGGTGTGGACGATGTAGTTGCTGCAGTTGACGAAGTATCTAAGCTGGCCCCTGCTAATACAATGTACGTCATCCACGTTGGATCCAACGATGTACAGCGAACCCGGTTGGAAGATTTGCTTTTAAAGTGCCAGCAGCTGATCAAGTCGTTTAAGTCATCAAGGATCATCGTCTCAGGAATCGTCCCCCGGCTTGGTGTAGAGAGCCGATTTTACAACATAGCCACCAGCACAAATCGTTGTCTAGCAAACCTCTGCAGGAAGGAAAACGTGGGATTCGTCGACACCTGGGACAATTTCTACTATGATGACTATTTGTTTTCGGACGATGGAGTTCATCTGAACCAGGTGGGAGCAGCACGTGTTGGGCGTCTTCTCAACGATGCGGTGAAGGATTTTCGGAGAAGAAATCGACTAAGCACAGGACAACCAGGAAGGAGGACCGAAGACAGCGAGGACGGCAACCTGCGAAGGAATTAAATACTAATCTGTCAAGAACCGCGAATTTGGATAAAGCTCCACCAACACGACCCAAATTCAAAACCGCCAGGGATAACAACCGAGGACCGATGTCAGCCATGAATGTAAATGTAGATCCGATCAGAACCAAAAATTTGATTAAAGAACCTTCTGGGAGTTCTAAAACCGCAACTTTAAAGGTTTTCTATGCAAACGCTCGTAGCATACGCAATAAATTTTCAGATTTAGAGGAACTAGTGTTTACTGAAAATTATGATGTGATTGGTATAACAGAATCTTGGCTCAATACAGTAGATAGAGACTTTTTAGCAGAGTATTCACTTCCCGGTTATGTAATGTTTGAGAAAAGCCGAATAAATAAAAATGGAGGTGGCGTTTTATTTTATATCAAAGAAAGTCTTAACCCGACCCTCTTGTCAAAACCTCAAATTGTGAACGTCGACACATCTTTTGTACTAATAAAAAATAATAAAGGTACAAAAATAATACTTGCATTAATATACAGACCTCCAGCTCAATCAGTGCAAACTGACCGAGAAATTTATGAACAAATTGCAGATGTAAGTAACTCACAAGATACCGTATTTTTTGGCGACTTTAATTTACCTGTGACCAAGTGGGGGCGATACTCTTGCTTCACACTCCGGACATGACTTGTATACGAACTTGCAAGAGAGTTCGCTTTATCAATTTGTTCGAACACCGACCCGTGGTAATAACGTTCTTGACATTGTACTTGCAACAAAAGAAGAATTAATAGAGAATTTGAATGTTGGTGATGAATTCAGTAACAGCGACCATCGTACGATAACTTTCACTTTAAACTTTACTAGTAACGAACCAAATAGTAGCATCGAAAAAGTCCCTAATTTCAAGAAAGCAAACTTTCATAAATTTAGAGCTATGTTTAAAGAAACTGACTGGAGCTTTTTAATTAACAATAACGACATAAATACATCTTGGAAGTTATTCGAAACCACTTACCTAAAAGCAGTGCAAGACTGCATACCATCGAAAATACGGCGTCCAGGCCATAATAATAAGCCCAAATGGTGGAATAAAGATATTTCAAACTGTCTGCTTGCTAAAAAATTTGCTAATGATAGATTAAAATCCTCACAAAATGACGAAGAACGGGTGAAATTTGTAGAGCTACGGCGCAAAGCCAAACAGTTAATTAAGCAAAGTAAAAAGACCCTAGAGTTACATATTGCAAATCAAAGTAAAACAAACCCGAAAGAATTCTATAGTTATATCAGAAAGAAAAAAGTAGTTACTTCAACTGTTGGACCGTTAGTCGATGAAAATGGAGAATACACCAAAGACGAAGTACAAATGAGTAATGCCCTCAATACCTTCTTTGCATCAGTTTTTACAACAGAATACATCAGTGATATCCCTACACCATCGCCGATTCAGATTGATAATTCAGATGTTCTAAGCAATATCACCGTTACAGAGAGAGAAGTATTGAATTGTTTAGATAAACTCAAGGTAAATAAAACGCCTGGACCTGATACAATCTCGCCTAGAGTTCTAAAGGAAGCTAAGGATGAGCTCTCCAAACCACTGACATTACTATTCAATAAATCCTTGCAGTCTGGAACTATGCCTGATCAGTGGAAGATAGCCAATGTAACACCGATATTCAAAAAAGGCAGCAAATCCCTACCCAGTAACTATCGTCCAATTAGCTTAACCTCAGTTGTATGTAAAATGCTAGAAACGGTCATAAGAGACAGACTCGTAAATCACTTAGAGGAAAATAACATACTTAAAGATACTCAACACGGCTTTCGTAAAAAACGTTCCTGTTTAACAAACCTCTTAGACTTCTTCCACGATATCCTCAACCTCTACGATGAGAGTAAAGCTGTAGATATTATATACCTTGATTTTCAAAAGGCCTTTGACAAAGTTCCCCACAAACGTTTACTGCTAAAACTAAAAATGCATGGAATACAAGACGGTGTGTTGAAATGGATAGACAATTGGCTCAGCGACAGAAAGCAAAGAGTAGTCATAAACGGTAAGGCATCTAAATGGACCAATGTAAGTAGCGGGGTACCCCAGGGATCGGTACTAGGACCAATTCTCTTTCTAATTTACATCAACGACATAGATGAGGGTCTCACCTGTACAATCTCAAAATTTGCTGACGATACAAAAATTGCAAATAGCGTACTCTCAAAAGATCACGTTGACGATATGCAACACAATCTAGATAAATTGTCACATTGGGCCCAAATTTGGCAAATGAGTTTCAATGCGGATAAATGTAAAGTACTACATATCGGATACCTAAATGAGAAAGCAAACTATTCGATGAATGGCACTCAGCTTAAGAATGTAAACAGAGAAACCGATCTGGGAGTAACAATATCGAGTAACCTAAAACCGAGTCAACAATGTTCAGAAGTTGTTAAGAAGGCAAACAAAATAATTGGCTTTATAGGCAGATCATTTGAGCATAAATCCAAAGACGTAATCCTAACCCTTTACAATTCCTTAGTCCGCCCTCTTCTGGAATACTGCGTTCAATGCTGGTGCCCTTATTACCAAAAAGACATAAACAAGCTAGAACGAGTTCAACGTAGAGTTACCAAAATGATACCTAGCCTAAAGAACAAACCATACGAAGAGCGTCTTAGAGAATTAAATCTATTTCCTTTAACCCAGCGCAGGTTAAGAGGTGACTTAATTCAAGTGTTCAAAATCATCAAAGGCATCGACAATATGAACTGTAGTAAGTACTTCACTATCGACCAATCTAATTACACGCGGGGAAACGGTTGCAAAATTATTGGTAAATCTTTTAACTCACACGAATCTAAGAATTTCTTCTTCAATCGAGTTGTCAACTTGTGGAATGGGCTTCCCCGAGATGTTATAGACTGCAGCACCGTTGATTCATTTAAATTGCGGCTAGACAAATATCTCGCATCATACCCGCGACTGACTGCGTTTGTAAATGAATAACTTTATTTTATCCTCCCCTCAGTTACTAACCCATATGTCCCCTACTAACTTCCTAGTCCTGCCACGTTAGTGGCAGGGCAGTAGTTCCCTTTCCAATGTTCCCTTACCCACTCTAAACCACTGTTTGGACACTTGATCCTCAGTGTTTTGGAGGACAAGCAGCCTAGAAGGGTCACTAGATCTGTTGTTGCTTGATTTCCTTTGTACTCCTTTGTACATGCTTATTAGATTAACAGATTGTGGTTACTATGTATTATACCAAAGATGAAGCACAAATGAGTAATGCTCTTAACACCTTCCTTGCATCAGTTTTCACAACAGAAGACTTCAGTGATATTCCTACAGCATCACCAGTACAAATAGTTAATTGAAATGCGCTTAAAAATATTCGTATTACTGAGAGAAAAGTAATGAATTGCTTAGACAAACTCAAGGTAAATAAATCGCCTGGTATTGATACTATTTTTCCCTGAGTTCTCAAAGAAGCTAAATGTGAGCTCTCCAAACCACTGACACTGATACTCAACAATTCTCAAAGAACTAGGACTGTGCTGGATGAGTGGAAATTTGCGAACGTAACCATAGTTTAAATAAAGGCAGCAAAGCCTTGCCTTGTAACTATCGCCCAATCAGCTTGACTTCAGTTGTCTGTAAAATAATAGAAATCATCATAAGAGACAGACTCGTAACGCACTTGGAGGAAAACAACATACTTAAAGATACCCAACACGATTTTCGCAACAATCGTTCCTGCTTGACAAACCTTTTATATTTCTTCCATGATTTCCTAATTCTATATGATGAGAGTAAAGCTGTAGATATTATATACCTCGATTTTCAAAAAGCCTTTGCTAAAGTTCCACGTGAACGCTTATTGATCAAATTAAAAGCACACGATGTACAAGGATAGAAACTTGGCTCAGTGAAAGAAAACATAGAGTTGTCATAAATGGTAAAGCAACAATATGGACCAATATAACTAGCGGAGTACCACAAAAATCAGTACGGGGGCCAGTTATCTTCCTAATCTACATAAACGAAATAGATGAGGGCCTCACCTGCACAATCTCAAAGTTTGCAGATGATTCAAAAATTACAAATAACGTAATCTCAAAAGAACACGTTCAGGATATGTAAGGCAATCTAGATAAGTTGTCTCAATGGGCTAAAATATGGTAAATATGTTTCAATGTAGACAAATGTAAAGTACTTTACATTGGAAGCCGAAATGAGAAAGCGAACTATTCAATGAATGGCACCCAACTCAAGACTGTAGACAAAGAAACGGATTTAAGAGTAACAATATCAACCAACCTCAAACCTAGTCAACAATGCAAGGAGGTTGTTAAGAAAGCAAACAAAATTATTGGTTTCATAGGCAGATCCTTTGAGTATAAATCCAAAGTTGTAATCCTCACTCTGTATAATTCCTTAATTCGCCCACTCCTGGAATATTGCGTTCAGACCTCGTGCACTTACTATCAAAAGGATATAGACAAACTGGAACGTGATCAACTCAGAGTCACAAAAATTATACCCAGTCTAAAGAACAAACCATATGAGGAACGTCTTGAAGAATTACATCTGTTTCCCCTAACCAAGCGCAGATTAAGAGGCAACCTAATTCAAGTATTCCAGATCATCAGAGACATCGACAATATGATCTATCTATCTATTGCCTGACGCCGTGATCCCCGAAGGGGATTGACCGATCAAACTACACACGGATAAATGTTTGCAAAATCATTGGTAAATCATTCAACTCGCACGAATCCAAGAACTTCTTCTTCAATCGAGTAGTCAACTTGTGGAATGGACTTCCCCGAGATGTTATAGACTGCAACACCTTCAAAGTTCGCCTTGACAAGCACCTTGCTCTGAATCCAGGGTTGACATTTGTAAATTAATAAAATATTTCCTTCATTGTGCTATTTCATAAATATTGTCCCCCCTCCCTGCCATGTTAATCCCCAGGGAGGTATTTTCTTTTCACATTTTTATCTCTCTGAAATATTGTTGGACACTAGAATCAGCAGTATTTTGGAGGGCAAGTAACCTTGAGGGGTAGCAAGATATGTTGTTGCTTGTCTTCCTTTGTAGTGGTGGTGGTGATGGTGGTGGTGAAGGTAATGTTGGTAAAGGTAATGGTGGTGGTGGTGGTGGTGGTGGTGGTGAAGGTAATGTTGGTGGTGGTGGTGGTGGTGAATAATGGTGGTGGTGGTAAAGGCAATGTTGGTAAAGTTAATAGTGGTGGTGGTGAAGGCAATGGTGGTGATGGTGGACGCAATGGTGGTGATGGTGGACTCAACGGTGGTGAAGGTAATGGTAGTGGTGGGGGAGGCGGCAATGGTGGTGAAGGTAATACTGGTGGTGGTGAAGGCAATGGTGGTGGAAGGCAAATGATGGGGTGGATACTGTGGGCGCGATGAGAGGTGGGGGGGATAGGGGGGGGTGGAGGTGCCGGACCACCCTGACGCACGCGGGGTTGGTCGGTTGGTCTAGGGAGAGAGAAGAGAGGGGCCGTAGGAGGAGGGGGGCGACAGGTAGGGGGTGTGGGATGGACATATGGGGTAGGGAGCTGGGGCTCGTGGAATGGGAGATGGGTGAAGTGGGGAGGAGGGGGTCGAAATAAAGAGATAGTAGGGGGCCGGTGTCATAGGACCCAGGAGGGGACAGCAGCGGCCAGTGGTATGAAAGGCAGGGGAAGCTAGTGTGGTGGGGAACAGGTGGAATGGGGAAGAGAGAAGAGCTGGGACACAGTAAGGGCCGGTGACGGAGGGGCCGGTAGGGTGGGGAGGACAGCAGAGACCAGTGAGATGGGGAGAGCAGGAGGGTCTGATGGGGGTGAGGAGGACAGGAGGGACCGATCAGGTAGGGAGGAAAGGAGGGGGTCGATGGGCTGAGGAATACAAGATCCGGGGACGCTGAGTTGGGGAGTACAGGATAGTGGGCCAGGTAGGAGGGGGCTGGGTAGTAGGAGGGGCTGGGTAGTAGGAGGCTAGGTAGGAGGGGCTGGGTAGTAGGGGGCTAGGTAGGAGGGGCTGGGTAGTAGGAGGCCAGGTAGGAGGGGGCAGGGAAGTAGGGGGCTAGGTAGGGGGGGCGGGGTAGTAGGGGGCTAGGTAGGAGGGGCTGGGTAGTAGGAGGCTAGGTAGGAGGGGCTGGGTAGTAGGAGGCTAGGTAGGAGGGGCTGGGTAGTAGGGGGCTAGGTAGGAGGGGCTGGGTAGTAGGAGGCTAGGTAGGAGGGGCTGGGTAGTAGGAGGCTAGGTAGGAGGGGCTGGGTAGTAGGGGGCTAGGTAGGAGGGGCTGGGTAGTAGGAGGCCAGGTAGGAGAGGGCTGGGTAGTAGGAGGCCAGGTAGGAGAGGGCTGGGTAGTAGGGGCTGGGTAGTAAGGGGCCAGGTAGGAGGGGGCCATAAGTCGGGGTGGTGGTGGTGCGGCCCACGTCACTCGCAGGGAGGTCCACTTGTTAAATTTCACGGGGGGCCTCAGTCCGACACGGCAGGCTCGGCCCTCTCCCGCCGACCCTAATGTTTCGTTTGCTCACATCCACATCCCACATCCAACTGTCTTAAAACATGTTGGGAGGGTGCTGCAAATCCAATGTTGAATTGGAGACCTATTCTTAAACCATAGCATACTGACATCTTTTTTTGATGAACGAAGTTGCTAAGTAGAAATCAAAACTAAAAAACTGAATTAATGTTAAAAAAAAAAAACAGTAGCAGATTACCACTCGGCTCAGTCTTACTTGTAAATTTAATGGGTAAAACCTATTCCAAATGTTTAACACTATTCCTCCGATTCAAATTGTTCAATAAACTTCCAAAGCAAGCAAATAACAAGTCCCTGTAATGTATACAGTATATTCACCCATGTTCAATGCCGTCCAAAAACAACGTCGGGCTACGGTAATCGGCGACTGCACGTTCGACGATAATAACAATCGCGATACCGAACGAATTCCAGCGGGGGCGAGCGAAGCGTGGCGAGGCTCTGGCGAGATGAAGAGGAAAAAGAAGAAGAGAAGAGCATGGTGGTCTTGGCTCGGCCCAGGGTTTCAAAATGATGTGTCATAATGGTATTTCTTCGTAGCAGTCTTACACGAGGGGGAGCGGGGAAGCTGACGGTCGTTTCGCTCTAATGTTCCCCGGCATTTACCGTCGATTCACCCACACCTAACCTAACGGAACGTAATCTAACATTAGCTAAGCTAACCTTAACTTAACTCTTGACCTAATCCAAGCTAAGTTGGTCTTACTCTAACCAAATTTGGCATAACCAAACTTCTTTGTGTATTAAAGGGCTCCTGAAGTGACACCTAGCTGCTGGTCCAAAATCCTATCAAGAGCGCTCTTAGTCTATTGTTGCATTAAAGGATTGCTGAGAGCAAGTCTAGTTTATTACCCCCTTACTGCCAGAGGTGAAAGGTAAATCAAAGGTTCATCAGTATGGTTTAACTATTTAATGCACACGAAAATCATATGATAGCATAACCTTATAACGATCTCAACGTGCATACCAAAGAACTCGAGCGCAGGCGAAAGGTCATTGCAGCGAATATCCCGGTGAGCAGGTAGCATGGGGGTGCCGGCTAGTCGTTGGGTTCTGGGAAGTGAGCGCAAGTCTCCGCGCCTCCTTGGGTGGCTCACTCGGCCCCGGCTGGATAAAATGGCACCAAAATATTACCTTACGCATCACCCTCTCCATATTAGCTGCCACAAATCAGGGGTAGTGTGTGTGTGCGGGCGGCTGTGCCATGTATATACCCGCCCCCCGCCCCCCCCCCCCCCCCCCCCCGTCTCTTGGCCTTGGTTAGTGTGAGGACGTGGGTGGAGAGAGAGAGATAGAAGGAGAGGCCATGACCACCTGCACCTATCACCTGTCCTCTCTCTGGTTCTTCTGGTTTCCCTCTTACTACTACTCTTCCTTATCACAATTTGTTTACCTTTCAGTTTATCGTAAGCTTTATTGTTATGCTACCTTCTTTCTCTCACCAGGCTTCTTTCTTTTTATCTAATTTGTTGATTCGTCTGTAGAAATCTCCTTCTCTTTCTAATGTAACCGCAAGCGGCCTAGAAAATCTCAACAAATATGTTGTTGTTTGTCTTCCTTTGTACTCATCCTCCTTTTTCCTCTTCTTCCTGACTGAAATTCTCTTAGGTCAGACATCTCCCTCCTCCTCTCGCTCTCTCCCCCACCAACCAACAACCATTTAACAATTCTTTTCTCTCCCACCCACAAACGAAACGTCACAGAATCGCGGTACCCCAAGAATCTATTTACAGAGGAGGTGGAATCACAGCCGGCAAACTGTAATTACGCGTGATTTATGATACCCGAGACACGGAGGGAAAAAAATCTCGAGACAAGGAGAGGAAAGGGGGGGGGGGGAGAAGAGAAGGAGGAGGAAGGGGAGTGAAGGAAAGAAAATAGAGAAAAAAATCGTTCTGGACACCCACGGAGAGCACCTGTAATCAACGTGCTTCCAGTTCGTTCAGCCGCGGCAGGTAGGTCTTGGAAGGGGGGGGGGGGGGGGGCGAAGAGAGAGAAAGACAGAGATAAATATATTTACATAGTTGTATATAGATACACTGACCACACAGACTTTACGATCCCAGCGAGGTGGTCAGGACTTAATTCTAGTAGAGATAGCTAACCCGAGAGTAAGGGACAGTAGAAGGAAAGGATAGCAAAGAGAAGGTTCTCTCTCCCCACCCTCCGAGAGAGAGAGAGAGCCAGAGCCAGTGATGATTGGGATAGGATATTAAGCTGTAGCAGATGATGATGAGATAGGGCTGGCATAGATAAAGATCCATCGAATTAGGAGAGTCATGCGGCACTAGTTCCTAAAGGGAAGGAAAGGCTGACGCGGGTATTTTTAAACAATCGTTTCCTTTCCCAGCGCCTGACAACGAACGAATACTGTGGGAGACAGTGTTATTTACATGAATGTACATGATTACATGGATACATATTTCCATTTGTAAAGGTAGCGTAATTTCTCAAGTTATTTCGACCACTCTCGGTAATATGAACACTTAAACGATTGCAAACATATGTTATGTAACATTTGTGTTACATTAGTGTTTATTTGAAAAACATAATATAACATTATTCATTTTCATGGATGATAATACAATGTGATTTAATTCGTTCATTAAAAAGGAGTTCCCTGTGAGGAATATGGTCATATTTTCCTAAAGATGAAAACGTAAACAGTTCGTGAACGTTAAGAACAAGAATGTATAAAGTGCAATAAATAGGAATGCGAATATCCAAGAAAGACCACATATATATAATTGGTAAAGTATCCGATTGACTGACCAGTTTGGGTTACCAATTATTCTCGGCTAATCTCGATTCAGTTAAGTAATATGTGGGTTTCGTCGATAGCGAATTATATAAAGATTTTCATACTTGGGTAGTATGGCTAGTCAAATATTTTTAACGTTGGATAGTTTAATACCTCTAACTACTCAAAATTAGTCAAGCCATACATAATGTCAGACCTAACATTAAAAGATAGACAGATTCAGTGCTATGGTATTTATTATATTATATTTAAAGGGAAGAGAGGAATGAGGGGATGTATCAGCTTGCTCTCGCTCACTCTCACTCTCTCTCTCTCTCTCTCTCATTGCCGACATTCCTCCCATTCCTTCACCTACTCTTTCCCTTCATTTTATTTTTCTACCTGCATAATCCATTTACCCCCCCCCCCCCCTTCCCCCTTATTCTACAGTATTACCTTCCCGCCCCTGATCACCTCTCGACCCTTCCTTACAGGTTTTCCATCACTTTCAACCTTTTCCATTAAGTCATTTTTCTTCTCCAAAATTGTAAATATATCGTATTCTCGCGAGCTCTCAGTTAGATATTTTACACTTTATATATATATATATATATATATATATATATATATATATATATAAAGAGAAAGAGAGAGAGAGAGAGAGAGAGTAATTATGAATGCACATGATATCTATATTACTACCTGACGATGTCATGGGACACAGACAAAAGTTTGGAGCTGCGTCGTTTATTTTTCAAGCAAAGATAAGATATAAGATAATTATACAGAATATAAATATAATGTTATAATGTGAATGCCCTTAGATACCTCTCCATCCCCTCCCTTTCATCTCCTTAACATCCTCCTACTCCTCCTCCATATCTCCATTTACCCTCCTCCCTTCTCCCAACACCCCCCTCCCTCCATTATCTCCATTTACCCTCCTCCCTCATCTCCCAACACTCCCTTCCCTCGTCTCCCAAAACTCCCTTCCAACATCCCCTTTACCTTTATCTCCTTAACACTCCCTCATCCTCCCTGAAACACCCCTCCCACAACTCCCATATCTCCCTAAGACCATTGCCCCCCCCCCCCCTCCTCTCCCTAACACCGTGTTGGTTTTACCCCCCACCAACTCCCGCGGTGAACACGTCAATTTCGGGCCAATTTTCGTTCTCGACCCGGCCCTTTGCGTCACCCGGTCAAGAGTCAGAGAGGCAGACCGCACAGGGGCATTACTTTTTTCCTTTTTATAAGTTTTATTTTTATATTATACTGTATATACAGTATACAGTATTTATTTGTTTTATTTATTTATTTATTTAATTAATATACATATATATATATATATATATATACTGTGTATATATATATATATATTATATACGGTACATATATTTATTTATTTTTTATTTACTTATTTATTTATGTTTGGCTGTATTTCAATCCGTCCCCTGCTTATTTGTCCGTTTTAACCATTATTCCTCTAGGTCTTCCGTTTTAATTTCAATCCGTCCCCTGCTTATTTGTCCGTTTTAACCATTATTCCTCTAGGTATTCCGTTTTAATTTCAATCCGTCCCCTGCTTATTTGTCTATGTTTACCTTTTATTTCTCTAGGTCTTCCGTTTCTATTTCAATCCGTATCCTGGTTATCTTGCCATTTGTATATGTTATTCCTCTAGGTCTTCCGTTTAACTGTTTATATATTATTCTATCAGTGCTTTTATATTATCTCTCTTATATAATTTCTCCCGTTTCTTGCGTCGGAATCAGAGAGAGAGAGAGAGACTGCACATGGCTTTCCTTAGTTTGGAAGCTTATAACATTTTCACGTTTTCTCACTCGCTTTTCAAAATGTTCGCTTTTTCTGAGTTGTTTCCTATTGATTTCTTAATTTACTCTATTGTCATTATTAATTACTACTTGATGTCTATCATTATGTATATGTTGTATCAGTTTGGTACTATTACTGTAGTTATGACAAAAAAAAAAAAAATCAACACTCCATGTCTTATTAGAACTCAATCCTTCTTCTCCTTCTGCCTCTCTTCCTTTCTTCTCTTTCTCCTCCTTCCCCCTGCATCCTTCCTTCTTCTTCCTCCCCTCCTCCCCTGCATTTTCCTTCCACTATCTTCTATTCCTCCTCAAGTCCAGCCTTCGTCTCTTGCAATTCTGTCTCATTTCCACCTCATCCTCTTTCCCCTTCCTTGTCTCCCCTTCCATGAACCCCTTGCACCTCCGTCTCCTCCTCTTCTTTCCTCTCTCCATTCAAGTCCTTTCCCTACACCTCCATAAGTCCCCCTTCCCCCCTCTTTCCATCTCCTACTCTTCCCCCTTCCCTGAATCCCTCTGCACCACCATATCCTCCCTTTCCCAGTCTTCCTCTCCCCCCCCCCCCCCATCCTCCTCGTCTTCTATTTTCCCATTCATCTCCTCCTTCTTCCCACCCCCATCTCATTCTCTTCCCCTCCTCCCTCTCTTCACCTCCTCTGCCATCTTCCTCCTCTGCCATCTTCCTCCTTTCCCTCTCCTCCTCCTCCTTCCCTTACTTATTCTCCTCCTCCTCCTCCCCTTACTTCTCCTGCCTTCTCCTCCTCTTCCTCCCCAATACCCTGGTGTGTAATGATTGGAATTCCGACTGGCCGAAAAATGGTAATACCTTGTCGTGGAGGGAGCAGGGATGAATTTTCCACCTTGATGAGATAACTACCACATGAGAGAGAGAGAGAGAGAGAGAGAGAGAGAGAGAGAGAGAGAGGGAGGGAGGGAGGGAGATGCTTAACGGTACTGTTTTCACGGGGAATATAATATATTAAATTAAAGTGGTTGTACATACAAAATTAACATACGACACTCTAAGATGAAGATTAATTATTTGCACATAACCTAATATTTTTAACAATGCATCTTCTTCAACTCGTTCCCGTGTAACTTATATCCACGTAATACCCACCTATCCCTCTCTAAATTATACTTGTTATCACATTCAATTATGGAAAAAAATTATTACGACAAATTACTATAATATATGCACTTTTCATTACTTTATTAGCATAACTAAACCATAAACTACGGCAAATGTTTCAATACAATTACCACAACGCGTTAAAATCATATTATCTATCTCACTACAATTTGCCTATATTATACGATCAATATTGTTCATAAGAAATTAGTAGCAAATAACGTTAATACTATATTCTATTTATTTTATTAATTTCACCCCAACACCAAACACCTCCAATGATATTAATGAAAGCGTATATGTGATCCACCGGGATTCGAACCTGGGTTATCACACACAGATTTCTAAACACTCTAACCATTACACCACCAAGACGGCCATATAAACATATTGCATACTATCATCACAAAATAATATTCAAACAAAATAATATATTAACATTCATTATTATTTTGTTTTGTTTTTTTCAAAAGGAAGACTTTTTTCATATTTTATGACTAAAATTTAGACTATAGGTACCTTATTTATCTTAGGAAAGTGTGGAAGTTAAATTTATTATTATTAATATTATTAATATTATTCTTATTATTTTTATTATTATTATTATTATTATTAATATTAAAAATATGCTATAATTAATATTACCCGGTATCATAAATCATTATTATTGGTCAATAATATAATTATTAGTATTATTAATATTAATATTAATATTAATATTATTATTATTATTATTATAGTGAAGCAATATTAGCGTCCGCTTCCATCGGAGTCTACTTCTCCGCTGCGAGTTTCAGATCACATGAAGCTATCTGAGTTAACTATTTCAAGTTCAAATTTAATATGGAAAATAGTTGGCTACCAGATCATAAATTCCACCATATTTTCAAAATAAGAAATAACAACACAATTCAATAATATTTGTGTTCACTGCACAAATATTTCAACTTGTATTTTGTGATTCCGCCGCTAAAGTGGCTTAAAACTCGACGACATCAAGCAACATTACATTACACAATATTATATTAAGTCAAGGTGTTAAACAAATTGTCTATACCTATCTTTTTAATATAATTATTGTGATAACCTTACTTAACTAATATCTTCCACATAATTAATATATATATATATATATATATATATATATATATATATATATATATACTGTATAATATATACAGTATAAATATATATATATATATATATATATATATATATATATATATATATATATATATATATATATATATATATATATTAACTTTATAGATAACACCTCGGTCATTGTTCTTAATCTATATCGTCATCCAAAATAACTTACTCCTATATAATACAAAATAAATATAATAACCATATGTGGTACACAGCACTGGTGTTATTATTATTATCATTATTATTAGTATTAGTAGTATAGTAGTAGTAATTCCATAATAGTATTAGTAGAAGTAACACTTTTATTACTGTTATTTATATTAGTATTAGTATTAGTAGTAGTATTATCATTATTATTATTAATACATTTATTGTTATAGTTATTGGTATTCTTAAACATATTTACTTTTCAATGTTTTGCTATTTCGACCATTTCTATTATTTATACAACTGTTATCTTCATTAACATTTACCTATCCTAACCACTGAATAGCTTCATTAACATTTATCTATCCTAACCACTGAATAGCTTCATTAACATTTACCTATCCTAACCACTGAATAGCTTCATTAACATTTACCTATCCTAACCACTGAATAGCTTCATTAACATTTACCTATCCTATCCACTGAATAGCTTCATTAACATTTACCTATCCTAACCACTGAATAGCTTCATTAACATTTACCTATCCTATCCACTGAATAGCTTCATTAACATTTACCTATCCTAACCACTGAATAGCTTCATTAACATTTACCTATCCTAACCACTGAATAGCTTCATTAACATTTACCTATCCTATCCACTGAATAGCTTCATTAACATTTACCTATCCTAACCACTGAATAGCTTCATTAACATTTACCTATCCTATCCACTGAATAGCTTCATTAACATTTACCTATCCTAACCACTGAATAGCTTCATTAACATTTACCTATCCTAACCACTGAATAGCTTCATTAACATTTACCTATCCTATCCACTGAATAGCTTCATTAACATTTACCTATCCTAACCACTGAATAGCTTCATTAACATTTACCTATCCTAACCACTGAATAGCTTCATTAACATTTACCTATCCTATCCACTGAATAGCTTCATTAACATTTACCTATCCTAACCACTGAATAGCTTCATTAACATTTACCTATCCTAACCACTGAATAGCTTCATTAACATTTACCTATCCTATCCACTGAATAGCTTCATTAACATTTACCTATCCTAACCACTGAATAGCTTCATTAACATTTACCTATCCTATCCACTGAATAGCTTCATTACATTTACCTATCCTAACCACTGAATAGCTTCATTAACATTTACCTATCCTAACCACTGAATAGCTTCATTAACATTTACCTATCCTAACCACTGAATAGCTTCATTAACATTTACCTATCCTATCCACTGAATAGCTTCATTAACATTTACCTATCCTAACCACTGAATAGCTTCATTAACATTTACCTATCCTAACCACTGAATAGCTTCATTAACATTTACCTATCCTATCCACTGAATAGCTTCATTAACATTTACCTATCCTAACCACTGAATAGCTTCATTAACATTTACCTATCCTATCCACTGAATAGCTTCATTAACATTTACCTATCCTAACCACTGAATAGCTTCATTAACATTTACCTATCCTAACCACTGAATAGCTTCATTAACATTTACCTATCCTATCCACTGAATAGCTTCATTAACATTTACCTATCCTAACCACTGAATAGCTTCATTAACATTTACCTATCCTAACCACTGAATAGCTTCATTAACATTTACCTATCCTAACCACTGAATAGCTTCATTAACATTTACCTATCCTATCCACTGAATAGCTTCATTAACATTTACCTATCCTATCCACTGAATAGCTTCTTCATGCCAGACATATTGATTGATTATATTATATTATATAACTTATATAATTTGTTTGTTTCTGATGTACTGTATATTATGCTCTTCTTTGCAGTGGTATATTTGTTTCACCCTAATATATTTAATTGTTATTGATTGATTATATTGTATTGCATAGTTTATTTTAGTAGTTTCTGAAGTATTTATCCATTATGCTCCTCTTTGCAGTGGTATTTATGTTTCAATAATGTTTATGTTATTAGTTAGATACAATTCATACTAATATAATTGTTGATGTTGTATGATATTCCGTATACCTTCATGCATAATTTTATATAATACAATACCTCTTCAAAATGTCATTGTCGGCTATATGGACAGTGTGTACAGTTATGGACAGACAGACATATCTGGATTTGTATATACACACAATTATTGTACACTGGAGGACTAGAACTATGTTCATAATTTGCATGTGATTCACTAGTTGATATCCATCGTCATGTTTTTGTTTTGTTTTTCTAATTAGGAAGTCTACGAGTAAGTATTCAGACCACTACTGTACTGTCCATATACTTTTCTAGATATAAATAGTGTCATCTTTTATATTTATATCAAAAGATTTTCGATACTTAAACATAATATATTTTTCTATAGATGTGCATTATATTGATTACATAAACAACATTAATATTTATCATGGATCTTTTGCATAAATACCATTTCTTATTCCCGGTCCAACTGTTTTTTTTTACTTTCATATACCGATAGTAATAATATTCTTCTCCGTTTACATATGCGATCATTTACTTTCATTAATACAATTCTTTATTTATAAGACTAAGAAACATTGAAAAAATAAATAATGTATATATATATATATATATATATATATATATATATATATATATATATATATATATGTATACTGTATATGATAAAAGTTTCCCTGTAATATCATAACGATATCCATTTATTGCATTACCAATAATATTACTGGACGTACAGTATATACAGTATAGAATAACATAGGAATAATAACAATACAAATAATGTATAATTGAGTAATAGCTAATCAAATAAATAATAAAAAAGAATAAATAGTCTTAAAATCATTATATTCACGGCCGGCCGCAGCTAAAAATATTATTGTATTTAATATCGTGTATTTTGAGCTTTCAAACATTATATTAATAATACAAATAATAATACAATAAACATAACATTATTAATAATTATATAATTATATACGGTAGTGATTCTGAACATGTACAGTTGCCCACATCAGTTCTGTTCCCCAACGTGATCTTATGTATGAAAGTATAATAGTATGAATGAATTGCGAGTGTAATTTATGTTAATCATGAGTTGACTAATCAGAAGAGTTAATTACCACTACATAAGAAACTGCACTGGTAATTCAATCATGCGCATTATTATTCCACGTATAACATCACGGAGAGGAACAGAACTTATGTGGGCAACTGTATCCTTTCATAATATTAGTCTTCATATTAACCCGTACAGTACCGGTGACGTCCTTTTCATTATATTCTGGCAATGATTAGACCATTCTATTCAGCTTAGGAAGGACCTTTAGCAATATTATGGATTCAAACTATCTCAACCAACCTTATTAACTACTACATATCCTTCTTAAGCTGTCTAATATCTCTTAAATATTGCTAGAATATAATAAAACACACGTCGCTGGTACTGGAAGGGTTAACCTATTCTCATATGTTCATAAATGATGTCAACAACTAAATATTACGAATGTCTTTTCGGTTCCTTCGTTCTAATGTTGTTTAATTTAGAATCCATGTATTTTTAACTTTATTTTCCACTCCCTATCATTTTCATTTTCCCCCATTTTGCTAATTTCCCACCTGTCCCCTCCAATTCTATCTAGAGCGAAGATTATTTGCCATCACTATCTTTATTTGATATTACCTTTTCAATTGTATTCTATCTATACATTTAGAGGATTTTACGCAGTTTAAGAAGGATGTGAAGGTAGTGAAAAGGGATAAGTGAGATAGTTCGAAGCCTGTTGATTGCTGGAGGCCCCTTTGAAACTGAAACAAATCGTCTAATAGTAGCCAGAATTCAGTTGAAAAGACGTGTCCGGTACAGAAGGGGTTATTATTCCTCCTAGCCTTTCAAATTAAGGGGAGGCAGACCGTTTTTCTGGACCCCTTTCTCCCTAATATTTAGCCCCAATAGTTTTGAGATTATAAGACGTTCGGCCCATTAGTTTGGCGATTTTAACACCTTAATTTCGCCACATTTCGTTGTCAATTTTAAGACCTTTCATGTCATTTAGGTGTCGATTATTTCCTGGCGAGCGATAGCGAGCCTGTAATTTTAAGAGGAATCGGCCTTCGGCCGGGGCATTTTTCTACCGAAAAATGTACAAATTTATCTTGAAGAGATAATATTCCATATTCTATATTCCAACTTACTTCTTCTCGGGCATAGGCTGAGAGCCTTAACATTCACCGCTTTACAATGAACAGTGAAGCCCGTGAGGTCTTGTTCCAGTCTAGGGAGTGAGACATGTGAAGCACGTAGAGTACAACGAGCACCTGCCATCTTGCCTTCACATGAGGCACGGTGCTCACTCATGGCCCGAAACGACCCCATCTCTGAAGCCACCTCGTTCCCGTGCTTCACTGTCTCACCCCCTACACTTGGACTCTCACACTTACACACACACAACGCCACCTGTTGAGCAGATAACTCACTCTAGGGGGTGTTTTTCTAAGTTTGATGGAGGTCTAGGGAGGAAACTAAAAAAATATATGAATAAATTAATTAATAGACCAAACAAACGGCCAGTCTCCCCTTAAAATACCGATATCAATTTCGTGCACATGTTTCTGTTATACTTCGCTTTATTAATTGATTTTCTACGCCGGTCACCTTTCTTTGTTTCCATTGGCATTAATATTATCCTTTCGTTTCCTCTGAGTTTCCCTGGTATTCACTTTATCATATATCATTATCGACGTCCATTACAGCTTCAATATTTGTATTATAAAAGTATATTTGTCTTTGTCATTCTAGTTTCCTGGTATAAATATGTCCTTAGGAACAAAACAACACAGAAATGTGAAAAATACTGACTGGTGCACTAGTGGCAGATCCCTTTCACATCCATCTATATATTCTATAAGAGACTCGAATTTCTAAGTTTTGACATTGTTTACTGTTCTTAAGCTGAAAGGCAATCTATCTCATTTTATATATCGATACTTTCCTGTTTCCAAATCAGTGTGTGTGTCTGCTGTTTATATTACCCTTGGTGAAATGTAGTCTTACTAATAGTGTATTCATTATAACTAGGTCAGATACCGTGACTCATAACCTTTCTAACTAAAAAAAAAAAGGGCTAGAGCAAATGGGCTATAAATTCCACACTTATTTCATGGCTGACTCTTCCCAAATGTAGTCTTACTAATAGTGTATTCATTATAAGTAGGTCAGATACCGTGACTCCTAACCTTTCTAACTAAAAAAAAAAAGGGCTAGAGCAAATGGGCTATAAATTCCACACTTATTTCATGGCTGACTCATCCCAAATGGTAGAAATATTAGTTGCACTACTCTAGTAGTTTTTTTTAGATATAGGGTTAAGTGGTCAAGCGTTTTGGAATCGGCCTTCGTCCGGGAAATTTTTCTACCGAAATGTATCTTGAGGGGGGGTGGGGGGCTAAGGAATGTATCTTGAGGGGGGGTGGGGGGGCTAAGGAATGTGTTTCTAAGTTTGAGGGATGTCTAGCGAGGAAACTAAACATATATTAATACATTAATTAAGGGGGGGGTCACTTTTTGTTTGTATCTTTCTCTTATTTTCTTTCTTTCCCTGGCTTGTATCCATTCGGCCCCACTCAGCCAACTGTTTTAAGACGTTTATCCCCATCCAGATGTCGATTTCTTCATGGCGAGCGATAGCGAGCCAACATTGTATGGAGAAATCCGGCTTCGCCGGACAGTTTTCTATCGAAAAATGTACAAATTTAGCTTGCTGTCAAAACAAAAATATATATATTCTGGCTCGCTACCGCTCGCCAGGAAAATATTGACACCTGGAGGGGGGTAAAAGTCTTAAAATAGTAGGCTGAATGGGGCCGAATGGATACAAGCCAAAGAGAGAGAGAGAGAAAGAGAAAAAAAGCGAGGTGGGCTCCCTTAATAGGCCAAAAAAGCAGCCACTGTCCCTTTAATCATTCGGATAATAATGTCCTTGCTAGTGACAATTGTTTATAGATCTTCAGTGTTACGGGGAGGCTGGCCGTTTGTTTGGTCTATTAATTAATTCATTCATTTATTTGTTGAGTTTCCTCCCTAGATTTTATCAAGCTTAGAAAAACACCCCCTAGACCCCCCTTCAAGATAAATTTGTAAATTTTTCGGTAGAAAAATGTGCCGGCCGAAGGCCGGTTCCTCTTAAAATTGCAGGCTCGCTATCGCTCGCCAGGAAATAATCGACACCTAAAGGGCACGAAAGGTCTTACAATTGAGAAAAAAATGGGGCGAAAGGTGTTAAAATCGCCAAACTAATGGGCCGAACGTCTTATAATCTCAAAACTAGTGGGGCTAAACATTAAGGACAGGGGGTCCAGAAAAACGGTCTGCCTCCCCTTAAAAGTCTGCTTCAATCCAGCTTTTTATTTATCCCTTATATACAGTATGCCTTGTCCTTGTGCTGTACTTACCGGTACTACATCTGCATATAACATCTTTTCGTATACACATGTTTCATATATAAGTAACACCCCGTTCATATACACATGTTTCATATATAAGTAACACCCCGTTCATATACACATGTTTCATATATAAGTAACACCCCGTTCATATACACATGTTTCATATATAAGTAACACCCCGTTCATATACACATGTTTCATATATAAGTAACACCCCGTTCATATACACATGTTTCATATATAAGTAACACCCCGTTCATATACACATGTTTCATATATAAGTAACACCCCGTTCATATACACATGTTTCATATATAAGTAACACCCCGTTCATATACACATGTTTCATATATAAGTAACACCCCGTTCATATACACATGTTTCATATATAAGTAACACCCCGTTCATATACACATGTTTCATATATAAGTAACACCCCGTTCATATACACATGTTTCATATATAAGTAACACCCCGTTCATATACACATGTTTCATATATAAGTAACACCCCGTTCATATACACATGTTTCATATATAAGTAACACCCCGTTCATATACACATGTTTCATATATAAGTAACACCCCGTTCTTAACATTAATCATCAATTACAAACCCCAATGTACTTGAATAAACTAATGAAAGCCTATGGTCCTCCCGGGATTTTAGCTATACTGTGCCTTTGTAACTTTTTCTAAATTATTATCAGTTGCATTATGTTTCCCACTGTATTCCATATTTGTTATACTGTACAAATGTTATGATTGTACTATAAACTATAAAGTGCCTAGCATAATATTAATACCTTAATACTGTTTCTATTAATATTTTCCTTGTTTAAAACACTGGTACTTTTGATCATAACTTGTCTTGTTATCCGCTCATGCCATACAGAGCAGAACCGTACTACGATTTATATTATGTCTCTACTTTAAGGGGGGTCACCTGTTTCTTTTCTTATTTTTCTCTCATTTTCTCTCTTTCTCTGGCTTGTATCCATTTGGCCCCATTCAGCCAACTGTTTTAAGACGTTTATCCCCATCCAGGTGTCAATTTCTTACTGGCGAGCGATAGCGAGCCAGCATTGTATGGAGAAATCCAGCTTCGCTCGAGACATTTTTCTATCGAAAAATATCAAATTTCGCTTGCTGTCAAAAAAAAAATATATATGTGCTGGCTCGCTACCACTCGCCAGGAAAATATTGACTCCTGGATGGGGGTAAACGTCTTCAAACAGTAGGCTGAATGGGGCCGAATGGATACAAGCCAAACAGAGAGGGAGAGAAAGAGAAAAAAGAGAGGTGGGTTCCCTTAAATTACAAAACAAAAGATTCTTAATTATTTATTTTCGCATACCTCTACATTGATCAAGATGTAAATAACATAGGTTCACTAAGTTCACCGTGAACAATTACAAATGGACTAATAAATATGTAGGATCAAAATAATCGATTACATCCATCAAATGGACTTATGAACTGGGCAATGATGAATTAATACCAAAACAAAACTAAAGTAATTTATAAAATATTTAATACTGTGTTAATACATAGATAATACTGTCTTTGCCCATTATCTAGCCTAATCACTGTTTGTGTATCAATTCATACACACGATATAATATATATATATATATATATATGTATATAAATATATATGTAGGCCTATAAGGAAAAGCAGGACCAGGGTTATGACGAACATCTTTATTGTTTGCAACGTTTCGGCACAGTCACGTTCCATCATCAGGCTAGAATAAAAAAATAATATACCTTTATATTACATAGTTATAGTTACTAAAATTATACATGCCTTTCATAGAAAATGTAAAGAAGACAATGATGTCTTCTTTTCACGATAATCTAATGCATCTATTAATTTATATGATGTAGCGTTAAATCTGAACTTTGAATTTATTAGTTTACTCACATATTTCACTTCGATGTCTGTAATTTTCTATGAAAGGCATGTATAATTTTAGTAACTATAACTATGTAATATAAAGGTATATTATTTTGTTTATTCTAGCCTGATGATGGTACGTGACTGTGCCGAAACGTTGCAAACAATAAAGATGTTCGTCATAACCCTGGTCCTGCTTTTCCTTATTCGACTGCGCTTTCCACGCAATAAGCCCCTTACTGATATAATTATATATATATATATATATATATATATATATATATATATGTGTATAATTGTATATAAATATATATGTATATAAATATATATGTATATAAATATAAATATATATATATATATATATATATATTATATATATATATATATAATATATATTGGAAAATAAAATATATCTAGCAAATATTAGAAGCGAGACCACAGATGTCTACTTAACTGAAAATAAATGTTTGTCGTGAAAAATATCAATAATACATGATCAGCCAATTCCCGTAAATATAGACATTGTAAATTATACCTGGACTTAGAGGACTGCCGACTTCAACAATATTGTCGGCTCTTAGGTTAAAGACACATGAATAGCGGATAATCTGCGAATAGAAAACAAAATAACTACACTTACTCTTAAAACATTACATAATTCCCTAGACAATAGTATATGACAATCGTGCTGATATTCCGTGACACTAAAATACCGTAATTTAGTAACAACATGCTAATTACGATAAATATAGACCAATCCGAGGAATCAACCACCTTATAATCACCGGTATTACAACATTTAATCCCTCATTACGTATACCGGGTACGAAGACATCTTGCATCCCTATTATTATCTTATAGATATCATAATAGAAAATAGTCCGTTTAAGGGGAGATGGGTCGCTTTCCTGGATCCTTATCTCGCTCGTGTTTATTCTGCCCCCCCCCTCCCCCCCCCCCTTCTCCTTCATATGTACCCCATTTGTTTTAAGATTATAAAATGCTTAACCCATTAGTTTGGCGATTTTAAGACTTTTCGCCCTACTTATTTGCCAATTATAAGACCTTTCGTGCTATTTAGGTGTCGATTATTTCCTGTTGACCAAAAGCGAGCCTGTAATATAGGAGGAACCGACCTTCGGCAAGTAAATTTCTCTACCGAAAAATGTACAAATTTATCTAGAAAGGTGATCTTGGGAATTTGTTTAAGATTGATGGAGGTCTAGGGAGGATTGATGGAGGTCTAGGGAGGATTGATGGAGGTCTAGGGAGGATTGATGGAGGTCTAGGGAGGATTGATGGAGGTCTAGGGAGGAAAGTAAATCAAAAATAATAATAAATAAGTAAATAAATCGACCAATAAATAATCCCTCCCACCTTAAGGGGGCCCACCTCGCTTGTTTTATCTTTCTCTCCCTCTCTCTTTGGCTTGTATCCATTCGGCCCCATTCAGCCAACTGTTTTAAGACTTTTACCCCCATCCAGGTGTCGATATTTTCCAGGCTATATTTGTACATTTTTTCGATAGAAACATGTTTCCGGCGAAGCCAGATTTCTCCATACAATGCTGGCTCGCTACCGCTCGCCAGGAAGAAATCGACACCTAGATGGGGATAAACGTCTTAAAACAGTTGGCTGAATGGGGCCGAATGGATACAAGCCAGAGAAAGAGAGAAAAGGAAAGAAAAACAAACAGGTGACCCCCCTTAAGCTTCCATGATGACACAATATTATGTGGATGGTATAAATTACTGTGATTTTTGGATCTGGCTCATCGACTTTACCCAAACCCTCTTATTGACACCCCTCACTGCCTATGGGTTAACACCATTGGTCTGCCCTGCCTCAATACTTTATCAGGTGGAATTTGATACCACAGGAGGTAGACCAGTGAACTCTCTCTCTCTCTCTCTATGTATGTACAGTATATATATATATACCGGTATATTTATATATATGTATATATATATATATATATATATATATATATACCGGTATATATATAATTATATATATATATATATATATATATATATATAGAGAGAGAGAGAGAGGTCACTGGTCTATCTCCTGTGGTATCAAATTCCACCTGATAAAGTCTTGAGGCAGGGCAGACCAATGGTGTTTATCCATAGGCAGTGATCAAGGGTCTCAATAAGATGGTTTGACTATAGTGGTAATAAAAACAGAAAACGTCCATAATTCTATAGTAACTCCTCTACGATGCAAAAGGTCTGCTTTTCATTATTAAGGGGACCCACCTCGCTTTTTGTTCTCTTTATTATCTCCCTACCTCTTTGGTTTGTATCCATTCGGCCCCATTCAGCCTACTGTTTTAAGACGCTTACCCCCATCCAGGTGTCAATATTTTCCTGGCGAGCGGTAGCGAGCCAGCATATAATATTTTTGTTTTGACAGCAAGCTAAATTTTTACATTTTTCGATAGAAAAATGTCTCCGGGGAAGCCGGATTTCTCCATACAATGGTGGCTCGCTATCACTCGCTAGGAAGATATCGACACCTGGATGGGGATAAATGTCTTAAAACAGTTGGCTGAACGGGGCCGAATGGATACAAGCCAGGGAAAGAGAGAAAAGGAGAGAAAGATAAAACAGGACGTCATTAGATAATGGATTTTGTTTTCATCGGATTTGTGTTTCCATTTTATAATATAAGTTGTAGTGGGAGAAGTTCTGAGGTACCTATACTGTATATAAGGTATATGTAGTGTAGGGGATATAGGTGTTAGGCAAGAACCAATAGGGATATAAGGAAGAGAGGGTCTGCTGAGTATGGACCAATAGGGATATAAGGAAGAGAGGGTCTGCTGAGTATGGACCAATAGGGATGTAAGGAAGAGAGGGTATGCTGAGTATGGACCAATAAGGATGTAAGGAAGAGAGGGTCTGCTGAGTATGGACCAATAGGGATGTAAGGAAGAGAGGGTCTGGTGAGTATGGACCAATAGGGATGTAAGGAAGAGAGGGTATGCTGAGTATGGACCAATAGGGATGTAAGGAAGAGAGGGTATGCTGAGTATGGACCAATAGGGATGTAAGGAAGAGAGGGTATGCTGAGTATGGACCAATAGGGATGTAAGGAAGAGAGGGTATACTGAGTATGGACCAATAGGGATGTAAGGAAGAGAGGGTATGCTGAGTATGGACCAATAGAGATGTAAGGAAGAGAGGTTATGCTGAGTATGGACCAATAGGGATGTAAGGAAGAGAGGGTATGCTGAGTATGGACCAATAGGGATGTAAGGAAGAGAGGGTATGCTGAGTATGGACCAATAGGGATGTAAGGAAGAGAGGGTATGCTGAGTATGGACCAATAGGGATGTAAGGAAGAGAGGTTATGCTGAGTATGGACCAATAGGGATGTAAGGAAGAGAGGGTATGCTGAGTATGGACCAATAGGGATGTAAGGAAGAGAGGGTATGCTGAGTATGGACCAATAGGGATGTAAGGAAGAGAGGGTATGCTGAGTATGGACCAATAGAGATGTAAGGAAGAGAGGTTATGCTGAGTATGGACCAATAGGGATGTAAGGAAGAGAGGGTATGCTGAGTATGGACCAATAGGGATGTAAGGAAGAGAGGGTATGCTGAGTATGGACCAATAGGGATGTAAGGAAGAGAGGGTATGCTGAGTATGGACCAATAGGGATGTAAGGAAGAGAGGGTATGCTGAGTATGGACCAATAGGGATGTAAGGAAGAGAGGGTATGCTGAGTATGGACCAATAGGGATGTAAGGAAGAGAGGGTATGCTGAGTATGGACCAATAGGGATGTAAGGAAGAGAGGGTATGCTGAGTATGGACCAATAGGGATGTAAGGAAGAGAGGGTATGCTGAGTATGGACCAATAGGGATGTAAGGAAGAGAGGGTATGCTGAGTATGGACCAATAGGGATGTAAGGAAGAGAGGGTATGCTGAGTATGGACCAATAGGGATGTAAGGAAGAGAGGGTATGCTGAGTATGGACCAATAGGGGTGTAAGGAAGAGAGGGTCTGCTGAGTATGGACCAATAGGGATGTAAGGAAGAGAGGGTATGCTGAGTATGGACCAATAGGGATGTAAGGAAGAGAGGGTATGCTGAGTATGGACCAATAGGGATGTAAGGAAGAGAGGGTATGCTGAGTATGGACCAATAGGGATGTAAGGAAGAGAGGGTATGCTGAGTATGGACCAATAGGGATGTAAGGAAGAGAGGGTATGCTGAGTATGGACCAATAGGGATGTAAGGAAGAGAGGGTATGCTGAGTATGGACCAATAGGGATGTAAGGAAGAGAGGGTATGCTGAGTATGGACCAATAGGGATGTAAGGAAGAGAGGGTATGCTGAGTATGGACCAATAGGGATGTAAGGAAGAGGGTATGTTGAGTATGGACCAATAGGGATGTAAGGAAGAGAGGGTATGCTGAGTATGGACCAATAGGGATGTAAGGAAGAGAGGGTATGCTGAGTATGGACCAATAGGGATGTAAGGAAGAGAGGGTATGCTGAGTATGGACCAATAGGGATGTAAGGAAGAGAGGGTATGTTGAGTATGGACCAATAGGGATGTAAGGAAGAGAGGGTATGCTGAGTATGGACCAATAGGGATGTAAGGAAGAGAGGGTCTGCTGAGTATGGACCAATCGGGATGTAAGGAAGAGAGGGTATGCTGAGTATGGACCAATAGGGATGTAAGGAAGAGAGGGTATGCTGAGTATGGACCAATAGGGATGTAAGGAAGAGAGGGTATACTGAGTATGGACCAATAGGGATGTAAGGAAGAGAGGGTATGCTGAGTATGGACCAATAGGGATGTAAGGAAGAGAGGGTATGCTGAGTATGGACCAATAGGGATGTAAGGAAGAGAGGGTATGCTGAGTATGGACCAATAGGGGTGTAAGGAAGAGAGGGTCTGCTGAGTATGGACCAATAGGGATGTAAGGAAGAGAGGGTATGCTGAGTATGGACCAATAGGGATGTAAGGAAGAGAGGGTATGCTGAGTATGGACCAATAGGGATGTAAGGAAGAGAGGGTATGCTGAGTATGGACCAATAGGGATGTAAGGAAGAGAGGGTATGCTGAGTATGGACCAATAGGGATGTAAGGAAGAGAGGGTATGCTGAGTATGGACCAATAGGGATGTAAGGAAGAGAGGGTATGCTGAGTATGGACCAATAGGGATGTAAGGAAGAGAGGGTATGCTGAGTATGGACCAATAGGGATGTAAGGAAGAGAGGGTATGCTGAGTATGGACCAATAGGGATGTAAGGAAGAGAGGGTATGTTGAGTATGGACCAATAGGGATGTAAGGAAGAGAGGGTATGCTGAGTATGGACCAATAGGGATGTAAGGAAGAGAGGGTCTGCTGAGTATGGACCAATAGGGATGTAAGGAAGAGAGGGTCTGCTGAGTATGGACCAATAGGGATGTAAGGAAGAGAGGGTATGCTGAGTATGGACCAATAGGGATGTAAGGAAGAGGGTATACTGAGTATGGACCAATAGGGATGTAAGGAAGAGAGGGTATGCTGAGTATGGACCAATAGGGATGTAAGGAAGAGAGGGTATGCTGAGTATGGACCAATAGGGATGTAAGGAAGAGAGGGTATGCTGAGTATGGACCAATAGGGATGTAAGGAAGAGAGGGTATGCTGAGTATGGACCAATAGGGATGTAAGGAAGAGAGGGTCTGCTGAGTATGGACCAATAGGGATGTAAGGAAGAGAGGGTATGCTGAGTATGGACCAATAGGGATGTAAGGAAGAGAGGGTATGCTGAGTATGGACCAATAGGGATGTAAGGAAGAGAGGGTATACTGAGTATGGACCAATAGGGATGTAAGGAAGAGAGGGTATGCTGAGTATGGACCAATAGGGATGTAAGGAAGAGAGGGTATGCTGAGTATGGACCAATAGGGATGTAAGGAAGAGAGGGTATGCTGAGTATGGACCAATAGGGATGTAAGGAAGAGAGGGTATGCTGAGTATGGACCAATAGGGATGTAAGAAGAGAGGGTATGCTGAGTATGGACCAATAGGGATGTAAGGAAGAGAGGGTATGCTGAGTATGGACCAATAGGGATGTAAGGAGAGGGTATGCTGAGTATGGACCAATAGGGATGTAAGGAAGAGAGGGTATGCTGAGTATGGACCAATAGGGATGTAAGGAAGAGAGGGTATGCTGAGTATGGACCAATAGGGATGTAAGGAAGAGAGGTTATGCTGAGTATGGACCAATAGAGATGTAAGGAAGAGAGGGTATGCTGAGTATGGACCAATAGCCTTTTGCTGATTTACATTATTCTTGTGTTCTAATATTTTATGAAAACACACACACACACACACACACATACATACATACATACATACATACATACATACATACATACATATATACACACACACATACACACACACATACACACACACACACACACACACACACACACAAACATACACACATACATACACACACATACATACTCACATATACATACACACACATACATACACACACACACACACACAAACATACATACACACACACATACATACACACATACAGTGCATATATACATACATACATACACACACACACACAAACATACATACACACACACATACATACACACACACACACACACACACAAACATACACAAACACACACATACATACATACACACACACACACATACACAAACATACATACAAACACACATACATACACACACACAAACATACATACACACACACACACACACACACACATACAGACACACACACACAAACATACATACACACACACATACATACACACACACATACATACACACACACACACACATACATACATACACACACACACACACACACACACACAAACATACATACACACACACATACATACATACATACTCACACATACACACACACACACACACACATACACACACACACACACAGACCTACGCGACAATGATGGTGCTATTGTATATAATAACCAAGCTCTCATATGGTATATATTACAATCTGTTATTCCAAGTAACAAATCCTGTAAGCGGTTATATTTGTCAGTGCCAATTACACCGCGGCGGCGCAACTTTAAGGGGACAATTATTTATGTATTTATTTATTTTCTATTATTACCAGTATGTATATTTGTTCTAGTTTGCTCGATAGACCTCAATAACACTAAATAAAAAAAAAACATCCCAAAATAACCCATCGAGATAAAAAAAAAAAAAAATCGGTAGAAACATTTCCCGGCCGAAGACCGTTTCCTCCTAAATTACAGGCTCGCTATCGCTCGCCAGGAATAATTGACACCTAAATTGCACGAAATGTATTAATATTGACGAAGAAATGGGCGAAAGTCTATACATTGAAAACTAATGGGGCAAAACATGAAGGAGAAGGGGGCTCAGGAAAACTCAAATCCTTACCCTTAAATAGCCCCACATGCCCCGGTGTAAGCTTCCGGCCACCCGCTATGAAAACCACATGTCACCACCCCGCCGTATACCGTGTGGGGCCGCGGGACCTTTGGTTGCACTCACAGCATTGGCGCCAGTGTTTACCATACGTCAGGATGGTAGGCCAGGGCTTCGGTGTTTGGAGGGAACTATACACGTGAGGGTAACAAACTGGAGTGAAACATTGAACAGTAAGAATTGGCTTGTGTGTTTGGAGGGAATTATAAACGTGAAGCTAACAATGTGGAGAGACAATTGTTAATTATTGTACAGTAAGAAAGGCGTGTGTGTTTGGAGGGAACTATAGACGTGAAGCTAACAAACTGGAGTGATAGGTTGCACAGTAAGAAAGGCGTGTGTGTTTGGAGGGAACTATAGACGTGAAGCTAACAAACTGGAGTGATAGATTGCACAGTAAGAAAGGCGTGTGTGTTTGGAGGGCACTATAAACGTGAAGTTGAAACAAGTGGAGTGAAAAATTGTACAGTGAAATTGTATTGTCAGGGTTTCTGTGTTTGGTGGAAACTGTGAACGCTAAGGTGAAACTAGTGGAGATGTAAATTGTACAGTTAAGGGAGCTCAGACGGTATTGTGCGGCATAATTTACTGGGGGTTTAGTTTGCTCTCTAAACCTCTATCAAACTTAAGAAAAACACCAACAAGACCCACCCTTCGATGTAAATTTGTACATTTTTCGGTAGAAAAATGTCCCGGCCGAAGGCCGATTCCTCTTAAAATACAGGCTGGCTATCGCTCGCCAGGAAAAAAATCAACACCTAAATATCACGAAAGGTCTTAATATTGGCAAAGAAATGGGGCAAAAGGTCTGAAAATCGCTAAACTAACGGAACGAACGTCTTAAAACCTCAAAACTAATATGCTAAACATGAGGGAAAAGGGGGTCCAGAAAAACCAACTGCCACCCCTTAAGATTGTATTGCCTGAGCTTGTGTGTTTGGAGGGAACTATGAGTGTGAGGGTGAAACAAGTAAGTGCATAGATGTTTAACTAATCTGCAACAACTCAGAACTAATTGTCAACAAATTGCTCTTGGAATTTTGTTTACCTTTCCCCGGCATCTTATGTAAAATCTATATGATGAACCTACTACTGCTATGGGAAGATAGTAGTAAAGAAAGCTATAGCCGCCTAAAGTAGTATACCATTCTCAATAATGTATTGGTCCATTCAAAGTAGTTGTTTTTATCTACTTTCTATATCTTACGGTCTAGGGTTTTTACTTACACATACTTCATCAATCTTTGAAATAATTTGAAGATGAGAAACTCGGGTACCTTAATATATCTGTATTTATATTTCACTAAAGATAATATGCTTCATCTGGCAAGGGCACCGATACAAATGATTGGTAAGAAAAGGAAGTCAGCAGATATAATATGTTTGCTCTCCATAAGGGCCCCTATATAGAGGCTGGGTATGAAATGACAGTCATAAGAGCTAATAAGTTTTCTCCGGTAATGGTGCCAACATAATGGCTTGCTATGAAAAGGAAGTCCGAAGAGCTACTATGTAATCCCAGGTAAGGGTGCCGAAATACAGGGTTGATAAGAAAAGGAAGTCAGAAGAGCTAATATGTGTTCACTGGTAAGGGAGCCGAAATACAGGCTTGGTATGAAAGGGAAGGCAAAGTAAGATCCGACCGCCTCCCGCAGTTGACAATATAAACAGGTGATACTTGTTGAGGACGTGTCTGTGTTTGTTCCGGGGACCCTTGCCGCTGCTTACGGTCTTCTCCGCTAATGGTCAATACGGCCACATCCTCAACCGAAATTACCATATGCGATTTTTGGGTATTACGAATTTGGGGCATATATACCAGATATAATATAGTTGAACTGTATACATAAATACATATAATATAGTTGAACTGTATACATAAATACATATAATATAGTTGAACTGTATACATAAATACATATAATATAGTTGAACTGTATACATAAATACATATAATATAGTTGAACTGTATACATAAATACATATAATATAGTTGAACTGTATACATAAATACATATAATATAGTTGAACTGTATACATAAATACATATAATATAGTTGAACTGTATACATAAATACATATAATATAGTTGAACTGTATACATAAATACATATAATATAGTTGAACTGTATACATAAATACATATAATATAGTTGAACTGTATACATAAATACATATAATATAGTTGAACTGTATACATAAATACATATAATATAGTTGAACTGTATACATAAATACATAAAATGAAATAAAAATCACATACAATTCAAGGAACATCCTAGCAAATTACAAACTCACATAACAATGATTCATCCTAAATAATTATACTAAATTTTCCTTATAGTACACAACTCGGAAGTGGTAAATTTCCCAGTAGACCAAATACAACAGTAGTCCCAACCAGTGCCAATTCAATCAGGAATACCTCAACCAGTGCCAACATTAAGCCTAAACTATCCTATCATAATCTAACCTAGCAGCATTAGATGATTTGACACTGCTTAGGATCTGTTGATTAAGCAGTCCGGTCACTGAACTGCCCAAACCTAACCTAACAAACATTACAAGATTATACGCCGTTTCAAGACGTCCTATATTATGCAGATGGTTTATGGAGCTAATGTTTGCCCCTTCGAGTACTAGAGGTATAATATAAGCACAATAAAAGCGTCTATTAGTAACAAGAAAACGACAACAATTACGTCATCATGCTGAAATGGTTAAGGCTATGTTATGTTACACTTCAGGAACCATGCGGGACGAATGTATTGGTGGTGCAGGCGAACAAGACTATTACGGTAATCCAATGAACTACCACACGAAGTGACCCTTAACACTTTCCGCGGCACCACACACACACACACACACGCACACACATGAAGCCCTCAACGGAATACCAGATTTGCGTTAACTCTAAACACAATCATTACAGTATACTAGTCTTTTGAATTGAATTGAAATTAATTTAATCGCAGTATTACTCAAGAATTTATAACGTACAGTCAAAATTATAAATGTTGCGACACTAACCACATACCGAGATGCAATGCGAGAGGTTTAGGCTAAGCTGAATAAAATAGTCTGGAGGTAGCTGGAATAAAATAGTCTGGAGGTAGCTGGAATGAAATAGATTAATCGTTGTAAGTTTGAAAAGTTTTAGCATAAACCTTTCGCAATAAAGGGGTTAAAGTAATAAGGGTTTTGTCTCAGCATTTGTACCTCTGAGTGTACAATGGTGTTCAGGAATAATTGAGCACCTATTGATGATTAATGCGAGCTGCGGATCATACACTAGGGAATCACAGAGATTTGATCTTTCGGACTCCAACAGTTTTTCAAAATAGTTCGACTCTGAATCATAGTCTAAGTACGGTACGTAGCGCTAATAAGTCATGTCTCAGCTGTCATTATGTTTGGCTCACTCTGTGCTTATTAATGTCTGTCAGATGTTGATTAGGATGGGTAAGTGTAGGAAAATATATGTATATCTCACTCGGAAGGAAGAAATCATGCTTAGATATTGCTGAGACCAATTATTGATCAGCATAGACTTGGTGCCGAGACATCACATATTTGGCCCAATGTACGCTTCCAAAATATGTCCACACATTCCTGACCACTACTGTACAAACGCCTGCGCAGGTAGTTATACTCTGTTCCAAATACGTAGGCCAAAACTCTTGCACATTAACCTCTATAACTCACGAAAGACTAGAGCAATCAAGCTAATATTTCTACCATTTGGGAAGGGTCAGCCAAGGAATAAGTGTGAAATGTACACCCCATTTGCTCTAGCCCCTTTTTCAGTTACAGAGGTTAGGGGTCACGAATTATATATATTGTGAGACATTCATTATTTATGAAAGGAGGTCTAGGGGGTGTAATTTATGAAAGGAGGTCTAGGGGGTGTAATTTATGAAAGAAGGTCTAGGGGGTGTAATTTATGAAAGGAGGTCTAGGGGGTGTAATTTATGAAAGGAGGTCTAGGGGGTGTAATTTATGAAAGGAGGTCTAGGGGGTGTAATTTATGAAAGGAGGTCTAGGGGGTGTAATTTATGAAAGGAGGTCTAGGGGGTTCAATTTATGAAAGGAGGTCTAGGGGGTGTAATTTATGAAAGGAGGTCTAGGGGGTGTAATTTATGAAAGGAGGTCTAGGGGGTGTAATTTATGAAAGGAGGTCTAGGGGGTGTAATTTATGAAAGGAGGTCTAGGGGGTGTAATTTATGAAAGGAGGTCTAGGGGGTGTAATTTTAAACTTGATGGAGGTCTAGCAAACAAACTAAATACCCTCCCCTTAATCGTTTTCGTGTCCAAATTAGCACACCACATAAGCGAATGGAACACAATTAATGTATATTATTATTGCTACAATTAAGTGTTCAATTTTCACTTGGCCAGGTGAAAATTTGGAACAACAATAAAAACACAATTAATCCCTTTGAAGATAATGACGCAGTATGACAGTTAATTCAGGCTATCCTTAGAAGATTGTATACAACTTAGGAAGGATCTGTGAGATTTAAAATGGTATGGATTATATCACTTAACCCTCTGACTTCCATATACCTTTCCTAAACTGAGTAAAATCGCCTAATAATAGCCAGAAAACAGAACAGAAATGCGTCATCGTCTATTTATATATATATATATATAATCATAATAGTAATAAAAACTGTATAAATAATGTATAACAAATCTATAAACAACATATATAAAATAACTATAGAGCAGATACCATAATACAGCTATAAATACAATCACACGAGCGTGACTTAATATTTACTTCTAATCATCATCTCTGGTCTAACAGCTGATGCAGCAAAGTTTGAAAATAACTACTTCACCCATGCAAATATATGTTCAGTGGCTGATAAAACAAGCAATATCAAATAAATATATATGAACAGTTGTATAACAAACTACTCCAAAATATTCCGATCTCGAAAGATTCTCGAATATTCATAAAACAAAGATTGTAAGAATATTGACAACTATAAATAATATTCAATTACCGGTAAATAAAGTTAGGTACGAACGCCGAACACAAGGCACGATCATAAAATCCAAAAAGAAAATATTATCTTTTTTAACAATCAGCTAATTAATACTTATTTCACGATGAAGCACATAACTATAGATTGCACGTTCGAGATATAAACATAAAATACGTAGCCAAAAGTCAAGTGTACAATTGTCGTAGTCATCATTTCGGTTTCTATTCATTATTAACAATTGTCGTAGTCATCATTTCGGTTTCTATTCATTATTAACAATTGTCGTAGTCATCATTTCGGTTTCTATTCATTATTAACAATTGTCGTAGTCATCATTTCGGTTTCTATTCATTATTAACAATTGTCGTAGTCATCATTTCGGTTTCTATTCATTATTAACAATTGTCGTAGTCATCATTTCGGTTTCTATTCATTATTAACAATTGTCGTAGTCATCATTTCGGTTTCTATTCATTATTAACAATTGTCGTAGTCATCATTTCGGTTTCCATTCATTATTAACAATTTCAGTTTTCCATGACGCATTTTGTTGTCTTGCTATTACATGTTAAGGGAGCCCACCTCGCTTTGTGTTCTCTTTATCTCCCTCTCTCTTTGGCTTGTATCCATTCGGCCCAATTCAGCCTACTGTTTTAAGACGTTTACCCCCATCCAGGTGTCAATATTTTTCTGGCGAGCGGTAGCGAGCCAGCATATATATTTTTGTTTTGATAGCAAGCTAAATTTGTACATTTTTCGATAGAAAAATGTCTCCGGCGAAGCCGTATTTCTCTTTACAATGCTGGCTCGCTATCGCTCGCCAGGAAGAAATCGACACCTGGATGGGGATAAACGTCTTAAAACAGTTGGCTGAATGGGGCCGAATGGATACAAGCCAGGGAAAGAGAAAAAAGGAGAGAAAGATAAAGAAAAGCCGGTGACCCCCCTTAAAGAAGAAATTGAGGAAACCTGAAGATAAATTAAGATAGTATTAACGTTTTGTTTTGTTTTGTTTTTTGTTTTTTTCCCTTGATTTCCTCCTAATCTATATAAAATCGTCTAATATAATAAAGGAAAGCGTCATCGTACTGAGAGGGACTTTAGTTCGCTGAAGATCGGGCGTTATGCCTACAAAGAACGGTATACACGAACTGATAATTATGGAAAGTGGTAGGGCTTTACCAAAATGACCATATTTATAATTATTAATTATAATTCGGCCAGAAATCTTGACCCTAAACCTCTATAACTCAAGTAGGGCTAGAGAAAATGACCTGTGTATGTTCATTCCTATTACCTGGCTGATTCTTCCCAAATGGTTGATATATTAGCTTGATTGCACTAGTCCTTTTTGTGTTATCTACAGACGTATAGGGTAAAGATTGTTGGTCTTATTATAATGCATAGACTATAGGATAGACTACAGTATATGAAAATAACAGACATTACAAAACAAACATGAGCGTTAATTAAAGAGTAATTTAATTAGGTTAATATATCCATAAATATGCAAGCTGACACACAGCCAATGACCGCATTATTTGTCCGATCCGTTTAATTAATGGCTGTACAAAGGAGTACAAAGGAGTACAAAGGAAATCAAGCAACAACAGGTCTAGTGACCCTTTTAGGCTGCTTGTCCTCCAAAACACTGAGGATCAAGTGTCCAAACAGTGGTTTAGAGTGGGTAAGGGAACATTGGAAAGGGAACTACTGCCCTGCAACTAATGTCCGTGGCAGGACTAGGAAGTTAGTAGGGGACATATGGGTTTGTAACTGAGGGGAGGATAAAATAAAGTTATTCATTTACAAACGCAGTCAGCCGCGGGTTTGATGCGAGATATTTGTCTAGACGGAGTTTAAATGAATCAACGGTGCTGCAGTCTATAACGTCTCGGGGAAGCCCATTCCACAAGTTGACAACTCGATTGAAGAAGAAATTCTTAGATTTGTGTGAGTTAAAAGATTTACCAATAATTTTGCAACCGTTTCCCCGCGTGTAATTAGATTGGTCGATAGTGAAGTACTTACTACAGTTCATATTGTCGATGCCTTTGATGATTTTGAACACTTGAATTAAGTCACCTCTTACTCTGCGCTGGGCTAAAGGAAATAGATTTAATTCTCTAAGACGCTCTTCGTATAGTTTGTTCTTTAGGCTAGGTATCATTTTGGTAACTCTACGTTGAACTCGTTCTAGCTTGTTTATGTCTTTTTGGTAATAAGGGCACCAGGATTGAACGCAGTATTCCAGAAGAGGGCGGACTAAGGAATTGTAAAGGGTTAGGATAACGTCTTTGGATTTATGCTCAAATGACCTGCCTATAAAGCCAATTATTTTGTTTGCCTTCATAACAACTTCTGAACATTGTTGACTCGGTTTTAGGTTACTCGATATTGTTACTCCCAGATCGGTTTCTCTGTTTACATTCTTAAGCCGAGTGCCATTCATCGAATAGTTTGCTTTCTCATTTAGGTATCCGATATGTAGTACTTTACATTTATCCGCATTGAAACTCATTTGCCAAATTTGGGCCCAATGTGACAATTTATCTAGATTGTGTTGCATATTGTCAACTTGTTCTTTTGAGAGTACGCTATTTGCAATTTTTGTATCGTCAGCAAATTTTGAGATTGTACAGGTGAGACCCTCATCTATGTCGTTGATGTAAATTAGAAAGATAATTGGTCCTAGTACCGATCCCTGGGGTACCCCGCTACTTACATTGGTCCATTTAGATGCCTTACCGTTTATGACTACTCTTTGCTTTCTGTCGCTGAGCCAATTTTCTATCCATTTCAACACACCGTCTTGTATTCCATGCGCTTTTAGTTTTAGCAGTAAACGTTTGTGGGGAACTTTGTCAAAGGCCTTTTGAAAATCAAGGTATATAATATCTACAGCTTTACTCTCATCGTAGAGGTTGAGGATATCGTGGAAGAAGTCTAAGAGGTATGTTAAACAGGAACGTTTTTTACGAAAGCCGTGTTGAGTATCTTTAAGTATGTTATTTTCCTCTAAGTGATTTACGAGTCTGTCTCTTATGACCGTTTCTAGCATTTTACATACAACTGAGGTTAAGCTAATTGGACGATAGTTACTGGGTAGGGATTTGCTGCCTTTTTTTAATATCGATGTTACGTTGGCTATCTTCCACTGATCAGGCATAGTTCCAGACTGCAAGGATTTATTGAATAGTAATGTCAGTGGTTTGGAGAGCTCATCCTTAGCTTCCTTTAGAACTCTAGGCGAGATTGTATCAGGTCCAGGCGTTTTATTTACCTTGAGTTTATCTAACAATTCAATACTTCTCTCTCTGTAACGGTGATATTGCTTAGAACATCTGAATTATCAATCTGAATCGGCGATGGTGTAGGGATATTACTGAGGTCTTCTGTTGTAAAAACTGATGCAAAGAAGGTATTGAGGGCATTACTCATTTGTACTTCGTCTTTGGTGTATTCTCCATTTTCACCGACTAACGGTCCAACAGTTGAAGTAACTACTTTTTTCTTACTGATATAACTATAGAATTCTTTCGGGTTTGTTTTACTTTGATTCGCAATATGTAACTCTAGGGTCTTTTTACTTTGCTTAATTAACTTTTTGGCTTTGCGTAGTAGCTCTATAAATTTCACCCATTCCTCGTCATTTTGTGAGGATTTTAATCTATCATTAGCAAATTTTTTAGCAAGCAGGCAGTTTGAAATATCTTTATTCCACCATTTGGGCTTATTATTATGGCCTGGACGCCGTATTTTCGATGGTATGCAGTCTTGCACTTCTTTTAGGTAAGTGGTTTCGAATAACTTCCAAGATGTATTTATGTCGTTATTGTTAATTAAAAAGCTCCAGTCAGTTTCTTTAAACATAGCTCTAAGTTTATGAAAGTTTGCTTTCTTGAAATTAGGGACTTTTTCGATGCTACTATTTGGTTCGTTACTAGTAAAGTTTAAAGTGAAAGTTATCGTACGATGGTCGCTGTTACTGAATTCATCACCAACATTCAATTCTCTATTAATTCTTCTTTTGTTGCAAGTACAATGTCAAGAACGTTATTACCACGGGTCGGTGTTCGCACAAATTGATAAAGCGAACTCTCTTGCAAGTTCGTATACAAGTCATGTCCGGAGTGTGAAGTAAGAGTATCGCCCCACTTGGTCACAGGTAAATTAAAGTCGCCAAAAAATACGGTATCTTGTGAGTTACTTACATCTGCAATTTGTTCATAAATTTCTCGGTCAGTTTGCACTGATTGAGCTGGAGGTATGTAAATTAATGCAAGTATTATTTTTGTACCTTTATTATTCTTTATTAGCACAAAAGATGTGTCGACGTTCACAGTTTGAGGTTTTGACAAGAGGGTCGGGTTAAGACTTTCTTTGATATAAAATAAAACGCCACCTCCATTTTTATTTATTCGGCTTTTCTCAAACATTACATAACCGGGAAGTGAATACTCTGCTAAAAGTCTCTATCTTCTGTATTGAGCCAAGATTCTGTTATACCAATCACATCATAATTTTCAGTAAACACTAGTTCCTCTAAATCTGAAAATTTATTGCGTATGCTACGAGCGAGCGTTTGCATAGAATACCTTTAAAGTTGCAGTTTTAGAATTCACAGAACGTTCTTTAATCAAATTTTTGGTTCTGGTCGGATCTACATTTACATTCATGGCTATCATCGGTCCTCGGTCGTTATCCCTGGCGGTTTTGAATTTGGGTCGTGTTGGTGGAGCTTTATCCAAATTTGCGGTTCTTGACAGATTAGCATTTAATTCCTTCGCAGGTTGCCGCCCTCGCTGTCTTCGGTCCTCCTTCCTGGTTGTCCTGTGCTGAGTCGATTTCTTCTCCGAAAATCCTTCACCGCATCGTTGAGAAGACGGCCAAAATGTGCTGCTGTATGGGTTCTGTGTATGGGGGCTGTGTATGGGTTCATCTATGTAAGTTATAATCTTTACTGTTAATGCCTGTTCCTATTGGCTGGCGTCGTTATGGGGGGGGGGGGGGTGTTGGACCCCCTTCTCCCTTATGCTTAGCCCCATTGTTTTTGTTTGTCGATTTTAAAACCTTTCGCCAAATTTCATAGGCAATTTAAAATTTTGTAGTGCCATTTAGGTATCAAGTTTTATTCACGCGAGCGATAGAGAGCCTGCAATTTGGAATGAATCAGCCTATGGCATTTTTCTGCCGATAAATATACAAATTTATATCGAAGGGGGATTTTGGGGAAATTTTTCAAAGCTTGATGGAGGTCTAGGGAACAAACTGAGCTTAAGCAAATGTAAGGTAAAGAATAAGGTCCAAAAGGTAGCTGTGCTTCAACACAAGATCAGCATATTAAAAAATGTGGCATGATGATCAATTGAGAGAATACTGTGAAAGTGTCCAGAAAATATATATAAATACAAAATAATCATGGATTACAAACGAATGTAGTATGATACTAAAACTGAAGTGGTCAAACAATAAACATCGATCAAAAATTAACTTATGTGGAAATGTGTGGATAGTGTGAACTATTTGTGCTTTAACTATGAATGGTAACTAAATTAATATAAATTCTATAATTATGATAAACACACTAACAAAAAACAAAGCATACATTCATTTTGGTAATCATGGTGAGCGGCAACAACAAAATAATGTGTGCTTAAAAATGATGGACACAAAACATTAATTAGCGCCGGCATGTTAAGTATAGCTATTATATTGAAACATAATAACGTCATAAACAGTAATCCTAAGACTATTATGGATGGCTGCAGGTAACAGGAGAGATACTGGTAATAATCAAGGTATTTGGAAATTATGAGCATGATTAAGGGAGCCCACCTCGCTTTTTTTCTCTTTCTCTCCCTCTCTCTTTGGCTGGTATTCATTCGGCCCCATTCAGCCTACTATTTTAAGACGCTTACCCCCATCCAGGTGTCAACATTTTCCTGACGAGCGGTATCGAGCCAGCATATATATATATTTTTTTTGTTGACAGCAAGCTAAATTTGTACATTTTTCGATAGAAAAATTTCTCCGGCGAAGCCGGATTTCTCCATACATGCTGGCTCGCTATCGCTCGCCAGGAAAAAATCGACACCTGGATGGGGATAAACGTCTTAAAACAGTTGGCTGAATGGGGCCGAATGGAAAAGGAGAAAAGGAGAGCAAGATAAAAAAAAATGCCGGTGACCCCCCTTAAGAAGAGAGATGGACTGTAAATATAAATACCTTACGTTCATCAATGTGTGGAAAGATGTACTAGCGAAACCTACGCTCAATATAATAGAACATTGCCAGACAAATAGGGTATTATATGAACACAAGGAATATGATAACCCGTACACTACCAGGGATGTATATTGTATCACATCTTAGCCACTATTAGATGATTGTATTCAGCTTAGGAAGGACCTCGAGCAGTAATAAGGCTTCAAACTATCTCAACCAACCCTTTTCACTATCACAGATCTGGCTTAAGCTACATAATAAGAAGTAAATGGAGTTATAAACAGTAAATGGAGTTATAAACAGTAAATGGAGTTATAAACAGTAAATGGAGTTATAAACAGTAAATGGAGTTATAAAGTAAATGGAGTTATAAACAGTAAATGGAGTTATAAACAGTAAATGGATTTATAAACAGTAAATGGAGTTATAAACAGTAAATGGAGTTATAAACAGTAAATGGAGTTATAAACAGTAAATGGAGTTATAAACAGTAAATGGAGTTATAAACAGTAAATGGAGTTATAAACAGTAAATGGAGTTATAAACAGTAAATGGAGTTATAAACAGTAAATGGAGTTATAAACAGTGAAAAAGTTAATACTGATTAACACTAATTTTAGATATGTGTTTCTTATGCCCTATATTTATATAATATACCGTATCTAAAGAATACTATCATTTTAAAATACAATTAAAGTCATTACAGCATTATACTAGTACAGCTGCTAAGTATAATAATTGTCCATGTATCAAGTGATATACTGTATATATAAAACGGGACATTAGCAAATAATTAAGTTGACAACATAACATAACAACAACTAAATATACAACAAGGAGCTAACTAATGAGACAACATGGAATATCTTTAGAAGGCAATTTCAAAATGGAGAAACACCTTAAACACATAGGAATTCCAAGATGGCCACCAAAGACGACGAGGGGGGAGAGAAGAGGAGAGAGAGAGCGGAGAGAGGAAAGGGGGGGGGGGGGGGGGGGGGGGGGAGGGGGGAGGGAGAGGGGCGGGGGACACCCTCGACGGGTGGCTACCTTGGTCGCTGATTCGGTGTGGTATTTATCTCTATCTCTCTCTCTCTCTCTCTCTCTCTCTCTCTCTCTCTCTCTCTCTCTTAAGGGGGTAGTGCTTGGTTTTTGGTCTATTTATTTATCTATTAATATATTTTTGAGTTTCCTCGCTAGACCTCCATCAAGCTTAGAAATAAACCCCCTAGACCCCCTTTCAAGATGAATGTGTACATTTAGACACCTAAAGGTGCTAAAGGGCACGAAAGGTCTTAATATTGACAACAAAACGAGGGGAAAGGTCTCAACATCGCCAAACTAACGGAACGAACGTCTTAAACCCTCAAAACTAATATGATAAATATGAGGGGGAAGGAGGTCCAGAAATAAACGAGTACAACCCCCTTAAAAATGTATTCCCCAAAAGACAGGTGTGGTGGTGGTGGTGGTGACAGGTGTGGTGGTGGTGGTGGTGACAGGTGTGGTGGTGGTGGTGGTGGTGACAGGTGTGGTGGTGGTGGTGGTTGGTTTAGGGAGAAGTGGAGCGCGCAGAAGTGGAGGGGAGACAGGTTTGGGAATTTTAGACTACTTTATTGTTGTATGTATATATATTGTGTTGTGTTTATTTACTTTTGTTTTGTGGTTGTTACATTAGCTAAAGACACAGGGTAAGAAAGGAAGATATTGATGTCTGGGTACTGGGTAGTGGTATTGGGTAAGGAAGGAAAACTAACATACGGGAAGAAGGTATTGGGTAAGGAAGGAGGAGGGGCAATATGGGAAGAAGGTATTGGGTAAGGAAGGAGGAGGAACCATAAGCAATGAAGGTATTGGGTTTTGGGTATTGGTATTAGGAAGAACTATGAACCGTAAGGGAAGAAGATACCGGGTACTGGTATTAGTAACAGGGGTAGTGGTATTGGGCAAGGACGGAGGATGGACCAAAAGGGAAGAATGTATTTGGGCAGAGGTATTGGTTAGTCAGTAGAAGTATTGTGTAAATGGTATAGGGTATTGGTAGTAATGGGTAGTGGTATTGGGTAAGGAAGGAGGAAGAACCAAGAGGAAATAAAGTACTGGGCAGGGGTATTGGGTAAGTGTGTGAGGGGGGGGGGGGGGGGAGGATAAGGGCCCGAAGGAGGTGAACATGTGTGTGTCTGGACAGAAGGGGGATTGCCTTAAAGGGAGTAAAGAGGAAAAGGGAGGGGGGGGGGGGGTGAAGATGGGAGGGGGAGCTAAGATTGAGGGGTGGAGGGGGGGGGGGAGCGAAGATGGGAGGGAAGGGGGAAGGGGAATGAAGATGGGAGGGCGAGTGAACAAGGGGGGAGGGGGTAGCTAAGATTGAGCTAGAGGGGTGGAGGGCAGGGGAGTGAAGATGGGGGGGGGGGGAAGGATGGATATAGGAGGAAGAGAGAGTGGAGATAGAAGGGGAGGATGGTAGGGAAGAGCTGGGAGGCAGAGAGAGTGGAGATAGAAGGGGAGGATGGTAGGGAAGAGCTGGGAGGCAGAGAGAGTGGAGGATGGAATGGGAAAGAAAAGAGTGGAAGAAGGAAAGGAGAAAAATCGAGAGTGCAGATGAGTGAAAGAAGAAATAACATGGGAGGGTAGATGGTAGGCAAGAATATAAGAGAGAGAGAGAGAGAGCGAGAGAGATTCCTCGTAAGACCGGTAAGAGGAAGGATGTGAGAGAGGAAATATGAGAAGGTGTGCTCAGAGGCAATGAGAGATAAATAGATGGATAGATAAATAGATAAATAAATGCATAGGAAAATGCTGTACATAATTAAATAGACAATAAAAAAGGCAGATAGGAAGATACATAGACAGGTACATAAACATAGATAATTATATAGTTGTAAAAAGATGATAAAAAGATAGTTACATATAATTACATAGATACACAGACTGAACAGAGCCTGCTGTCCCAACCAGGCAGTCCTGACTTAATTCTAACATAAAATTTGCTACAAAGTGGAAGATTAAGATAACAAAAGGAGAAGGCTCTCTCCCCACCCACCATTCGGGTAGAGAGAGAGAGTGAGAGTGAGTGAGTGAATGAGTGTGAGAGAGAGAGAGAGAGAGAGAGAGGGTAGGGAGAGAGAGAGAGACCCAACAGGGGGTGAAGGAGAGGGGTTGGAACATTCCTCGGGAGATGGGCAAGAACAAGGAGAGGATATGAAGGAAGGGGGTCTTAGGCCAGACATACATGATAGAAATGCCTCCATAGACGATAGAAACAAATAATGATAACAAAACGTTGACAGAAAAAGACATAGTCCAAGGGCTACCAGAACCCCCCTCCACCCGTCTATTTAAATGTTACTATGATTTTTGTGTAGTTGACACCTATATCTTCCAAAAAGTGTCTGATATACACGCATTATCTGGTTGCAGGTACCCGATTATGGGTATCAAAGATGGCCGCCATGAATTGTCAGTAAATTTTAAGAAATATGTAACTTTTGATGCAATTGGCCTAGAGATTACTTAAAAGTATTTATTTCCACTACTTTGAGGATGAGAAATGCATTGGTGGCATTACTTTATAATATATTTGCTATCTTCATGCTTAAAAGTCAAAGTTGGTGACCAAGAAAACAAAAAAATCAAGATTTACATAACTCAAACATCAATGTTATTTCACCATTGTCTCACAACCATTCCACTTTCTTGGGTTAAGTAACGCACTTTGAAATTTTGTAAATTCATGTAAAGTTTATCATTGATGATTGCAAATACAGTAATTGCAAAATATTTTGAAAGAAAGTCACTGCATCATATCTGAACTTTAAGAAATCAAAAACAAATATTTGTTTAACTAAGAAGCATAATTATTGGATATATATTTACACAGTTTGTGATAAGAATATGAAATGCTGACTTTTGTATTTCTTATCTGTATGCAATATTCATCCTTAATTGTATTCAACACTAGAAATTACTGGAGTCTTGTGAAATATCTATAACGGTGATATATCTAAAACCGAGTTCAATAAAAGGGGGAAAATGACTCCGATCAATAAAGCAAGGTAACAAAAATCTTAATAGTCCATCTCATGATGTGCATCTTCAAAACTGTATGTAGGAGACTCTTCTTCATCTTCATCTTCATCTACATTAGATGGATTGGTGACCATCAGTTCCGCTAAATCTGAAGGCATCATCTCACTGTGGGTCCACTAGAACTGGAGGGAACCTTGTTCAATGACCCAACCATGGTTGATCGGAGACTGTAATTGGGGATAGGCAACCAGGGCTTTCTTCCAGATGAATGACTGGTAGTTAGTTCTCTTGATATGGAGGATCAAACTTGAACGACATGGTGGCAGCAGGCCACCAACATTAATATTTAGTGGTCCTTCTGTCTTCTTTGTTGAAAACCGCTGCAGGAACTTTTCTAGCCTGCAGCTATTTATTGTTGATGTAGACTTTGAGCCATATATAATACATGCAAATTGCTCTAAAACACTCCTATCTTCTTCAGACACAACCTGTCCTTCGCCCAACTGACTGAATGTGTGGATAAACGATGGGTCTGTGAGCATCAACTTAAAAGGTTTCACCTTCCCCTTCCTCATGAACGAACTGGTGGTGTCACAGCCAGTGAATGCATGCAGGCCAAGGAGGGCATTGCATACATCCACACTAATGTCCTGTTGTATGGCACTGATGTCAATCAACCTCCTCTTATTTCCAAATCCAGTGTCCATGTAAATAGCAGCAGTAAACTTGTGTGAGTGAGCTAGAAGAAGGATAAACACATCAGTGTCAGGTGATCGAACGACGACAACTTGGTGTTGATGTGCAGCATCAAGGCAATGCAGCAACATGCGGGTGTCAGCTTCTTCCTGTACAAAGAGATCATGCAAAGAATATTGAGAACAGGCAGTGATATAATGAAAAACAATAATGTATAGTCAGGTAACTATTGCAGACAAAAAAATGCAACTCTTTGACCTAGTAAGGTATATCCTTTACTTCCACAATACAAATTGTCCTACGACTGACTTTAACAAACATTTACTTTCATATTTGGTGAACTGAATTAAAATTAATTAAACTTTAAATAATTCATAAAGTTACCTGATCGCTTGATAGCTCATTGTTGACTCTAGTACACACCATTATACCATCACTTGTAAGTTCAAAGCATTCTTTACCAAGAGTGAAGAGCATCCGACGACCCTGGAGTCTTGCAGCATAGTGAGGAGTTTCCCATTCCTTCAAATTAAGTCGAGATAATTGAGTCTTATTCTGATCATTTGATAAGAACTCCTTGAAGTCACGAGGTGTTTTCTGGAGCGGCCCCTGCAGGGTAAGCTGCTGACCTGCCCCTCTTCGCTCACGCTCTATTATCTTTATAGAGTTCTCCTTGTATGTGTCTGTCACAAAGTCAATGCGTGTGGTATTCGGCAAACTATTCCACAGCTGCTCTGCCAGTTCCCCAAAAGTGCTTGGAATAGTTACTTGAGCTTGAATCAGTGCTCCAGCATCAACAATACTCACAGCATCAGTAGGCCAGTTACATACGTGGAAATCCTTGTCAATGTGATGAAGCATTGATCTTTGGGTAGGAGAGTTGAAGTTGGTGAGACAGGATTAAATTTGCGTTTTTTCCGTGGACTTTTTGTTTCACCATCTACCTCTGTCTCATCATGCTGACGTTTTGTAATTCTGCTTGTCGTAGTGAACGGCTGATAACATTTTCGGTGATAACCATGTTGGTGTTGGACAATAGCATCTGGTAAGGCCTCAGACACACTATTGCACCTCTCGGAATCAGTTTTTCCACTTAGTTGACGGATCCTTGCAGCTTTTCTTATCGAGTTAAAGAGTCCTTCGCTAATGCGCTTGATTTTTTTCTTTTGATGTTGGTGTAAAGCATATGATACATTCAAACTCATTTTTCTTCTCATTTTTTTTTTTTTTTAGTTTCAGTGGTTTCTCATCTGTCATTTTTATATCTTTCTGAAGGAAAAAGATAATATTATAATTAAATAGTTGTGTTAAGTAAGACATGATTGATTTGTAAGATAAAATGCAAATGTTTGTCATTTTTGGCTACGAATCTGGATTTTTTGGCATCAATATGGACAGTAAATTAAAAAGTAATGCCACCAATGCATTTCTCATACCCAAAGTAGTGGAAATAAGTACTTTTAAGTAATCTCTAGGCCAATTGCATCAAAAGTTACATATTTCTTAAAATTCACCGACAGTTCATGGCGGCCATCTTTGAGACCCATAATCGGGTACCTGCAACCGGATAATGCGTGTATATCAAGACACTTTTTGGAAGATATAGGTGTCAACTACACAAACATCATAGTAACAGTTAAATAGACGGTGGGGGGGGGGGGGGACCTTTTTGGTATCTGGCCTCTGGTCTAATAGGCCTACACATATGTAAACTAAAAAACAAGTGTACACTAGAAAATGACAATGTAAGAAACACTGTGATGATGAGCTTAAATGACAATGTAAGAAACACTGTGATGATGAGCTTAAATGACAATGTAAGAAACACTGATGATGATGAGCTTAAATCAAAACGTTTCGCTAATAGATGTAAACTGAAATGTTGCAATAATAAAGGTCCATCTTTATATGGTGTTTATCTTACCAAATCAATAATCATAAAGAAGTGGAGATACAGTAGATACAGATACATAAATATATACACCAGAGAGAGAGAGAGAGAGAGAGAGAGAGAGAGAGAGAGAGAGAGATAAGTAGAATCATTCCCTGGAGAGATGGGCCAACAAAGAGAAGAAGAGTTAAGTGGTGTCCTAAGCGTTGTGGATATGTGAGAAAATGGACATGGATGGTGGGACATGATACACACAAAATGGACATGGATGGTGGGACATGATACACACAAAATGGACATGGATGGTGGGACATGATACACACAAAATGGACATGGATGGTGGGACATGATACACACAAAATGGACATGGATGGTGGGACATGATACACACAAAATGGACATGGATGGTGGGACATGATACACACAAAATGGACATGGATGGTGGGACATGATACACACAAAAAACGGGACAGGGGGTAACTGGACACCGGTGAGAAGGGTGACAATTTATATTATGACGTATGATAAATTGTTTTAATAGGAAACTGATAATACAGTAAATAGATAAATAGATAATGAGAATGGGAGATATATTTATAGATATAGAGAGATGTACAATAATTACTATGACACTTTACATTATGACGTATGCGAAGATATATAGTATGAGACTGCAGATAATAAATAGATATCTAGATAGATAATGAGAATGGGAGATATATTTATAGATATATAGAGATGTAGAAGAATTGCTCGAGGAAGAGAAAAACACACACAAGGGTTGGGTTAAGGGGGGTCACCGTTTTTGTTTTATCTTTCTCTCCTTTTCTTTCTTTCCCTGGCTTGTATCCATTCGGTCCCATTCAGCCAACTGTTTTAAGACGTTTATCCCCTTCCAGGTGTCGATTTCTTCTTGGCGAGCGATAGCGAGTCAGCATTGTATGGAGAAATCCGGCTTCGCCGGAGAAATTTTTCTATCGAAAAATGTACAAATTTAGCTTGCTGTCAAAACAAAAATATACATATGCTGGCTCGCTACAGCTCGTCAGGAAAATATTGACACCTGGATGGGGGTAAACGTCTTAAAACAGTAGGCTGAATGTGGCCGAATGGATACAAGCCACAGAGAGAGAGAGAGAAAGAGAAAAAAAGCGAGGTGGGCTCCCTTAAGTGGTGTCCTAATTGTTGTGGACATGTGAGAAGATGGACATGGAGGGTGGGACATGATATACACACCAAAAAAAGGGACAGGGGGTAACTGGACACTGGGGGGGGGGGGGGGGGGAGATGGTGACACTTCATACCCTGACATGAAAATATAAAGACGAGGCAGATATAAAAGGAAATATAAACATACAGTACAAAGACGAGGCAGATATAAATGGAAATATAAACATACAGTACAAAGACGACGCAGATATAAATGGAAATATAAACATACAGTACAAAGACGAGGCAGATAAAATGGAAATATAAACATACAGTACAAAGACGAGGCAGATATAAATGGAAATATAAACATACAGTACAAAGACGAGGCAGATATAAATGGAAATATAAACATACAGTACAAAGACGAGGCAGATATAAATGGAAATATAAACATACAGTACAAAGACGAGGCAGATATAAATGGAAATATAAACATACAGTACAAAGACGAGGCAGATATAAATGGAAATATAAACATACAGTACAAAGACGAGGCAGATATAAATGGAAATATAAACATACAGTACAAAGACGAGGCAGATATAAATGGAAATATAAAACATACAGTACAAAGACGAGGCAGATATAAATGGAAATATAAACATACAGTACAAAGACGAGGCAGATATAAATGGAAATATAAACATACAGTACAAAGACGAGGCAGATATAAATGGAAATATAAACATACAGTACAAAGACGAGGCAGATATAAATGGAAATATAAACATACAGTACAAAGACGAGGCAGATATAAATGGAAGTATAAACATACAGTACATAGATAAAAAGATACCTATAAATAAATATAATATAAAAAGATACCTATAAATATAATATAAAAAGATACCTATAAATATAATATAAAAAGATACCTATAAATAAATATAATAATTATATAGAGAAGTAGGATAGACAGGTACATATATAAATGTAACTAACTAGATATTGATAGACAAAGATAATTAATTATAATAAATATATAAATAATTGAACAATTAAAGATAAAAGGGGTAGAAACTATTCCTTGGGAGATGGGAAGATAGAAGGGGTGAACTAATAATAATAATAATAATAATAATAATAATAATAATAATATGTAGAGTCCTATAAGGGATTGGGCATGTGAGAATAAGGACATAGGACATGGTAGATTAAACAAACAAAAAAGGACACAGGGTAAGGCGAGAAGGGGAGGTGATTAATGGGACATGGACACTGAAAAAAGTACATTTGTTGACATATGCTATTTATAGGTTAGTTGAGGGCATTTATTATTGGACAACTGAGTACTGTGAACAACTAAGGAAATATGACATGGATAGTGTTAACACAATGACAATTTACTGAGAAGAGGACACTGATATAGAATGATGTCATAAATATTTTGACATGTGAGAAGAACGACATAGGGTGGAAGAAAATGATGGCAAAGATAAATAAATAAATATATATAATATATACCGGTATATATATATATATATATATATATATATATACTGTATATATAATAAATAAATACGACAGGGGTAACAAGATTCTAGGTGACTGAGAAGGGGAGGTGGGTAAAGGGACATTCACACCGATAAAAAGGACACTTGTTGATATGAGATGTTTGTTTATAGGATAGTGGAGTACTATGTTTATATAGGATACAGCAGTTGAGGATATTTTTATTAGACAACTGAATATTATAGAACAGCCAAGAAAATGAAATATATATATATATATATATATATATATATATATATATTGGGATAGGAATAAAGAGAAAGCTTGTTCAGAAGGGGACATAGACATAGAGGGTTGTTTTATAATGGAGTAGGACACGTGAACAGAAGGACATGGATGGTGGACATGGTAGACAAATCAACACTATTACGATATGAGAGGATAGATAGATAGATAGATAAGGAAGGACATGGCTGGTGGGATATGATACACAAAAAATGTTCAGGGGTAACAGGACACTTGATGGGTGAGAAGAGGAGGTGGGTAATAGGACATCCACACTGATAAAATGAACACTTGGTGACAGGAGACATTTTTTTATTAGACAGGTAAGAAAATACGCTGAGCCAGATAAGGAAAAGTAGATCCGCTTGTTCAGAGACATAAGAGAGAAATTTTTTGAGATAGAGAAAGAGCGAGAACATTATTATAATTTGTTTAAACTGGACAGCCGAGAAGGGGACAAGGGTTACTACTGTACCAGTACATATGACAACAATTAACACGGACTTCGTAAAAAGAACAGCCACATTTTGAAATACAAAATGTAATTGGTAAAAACCGGATTATATGTTTGAATTCGTTAGACAAGGATGATGATAAAATAAATATATTTTACGAAGGGGGCATATATATATATCGTATATATATACAACATCGTTGAATTTAAGAGTACTGATAGGAAGAGAGCATGGATACTGATGAGAAAAAAGGGGATACTTTAAGAGAACGGGCCATTTTGAAAAAAGAGAGCCGAGAGTAAGTCTTAGCCGTTGGAAGGCTGTTCACAAGAAATGGACATTTATTGAGAACTGAACAGACAAAAAAGAAAGAGGGGACACATTATAGCGAATGACAATAAAAAGGACGCCTGTCGAGAATGAGACATTTTTATTCGGACAGTGGCCAAAAGATAAGTAGAGAGGAGCTGTAAAACAAAAGGACATTTACGGAGTAGGACATTGTATAATTGGATACTGGACAGAGGGACGAAAATTTGAAGTATGTCCCAAGAAAGTCATAACTAAAACAGTCGGTACTTTTTGTATGGAGTATTCCTAAACATAATTTTTGCAATTTTAATTAGTTTTGTTCTAAGTAAAGTAGTTGCTCGCGCGTTTGAGGATAATAACAAGTATACAAAAACAAAAGAATAATAAATGAATAACAAAATATACAGTATATATTCCTTTATAGGTAGGTAACCGAGAGAACCATAACTCAAACACTCTTCACCTTATGGGAGCCACCTCGTTGGTTTACTCTTTCTCTCCCTCTCTTGTTGGCTTGTACCCATTCGGCCCCATTCAGCCTACTGTTTTAAGACGTTTACCCCCATCCAGGTGTCAATATTTTCCTGGCGAGCGGTAGCGAGCCAGCATACAGTATATACTGTATATATATATATATATATATATATATATATATATGTATTTGTTTTGACAGCAAACAAAATTTGTACATTTTTCGATAGAAAAATTTCTCCGGCGAAACAATGCTGGCTCGCTATCGCTCGCCAGGAAGAAATCGAAAACTGGATGGGGATAAACGTCTTAAAACAGTTGGCTGAATGGGGCCGAATGGATACAATCAAGGGAAAGAGAGAAAAGGAGAGAAAGATAAAAAAAAAAAAGCCAGTGACTCCCCTTAATAACACTTACCACCACACCGCCGGCATTGTAAAACCAAACATGGCGCTTGTACGTTAACTTTCCCCCCCCCCCCCTCTCTCTCTCTCTCTCTCTCTCTCTCTCTCACACACACACACATAAAGAGAGAACATTGTACCCTTGTCAAGTGTCTTCGCCCTAACAACACTTACCACCACACCGCCGGCATTGTAAAACCAAACATGGCGTTGTACGTTAACTTCCCCTCCCCCCTCTCTCTCTCTCTCTCTCTCTCTCTCTCTCTCTCTCTCTCTCTCTCTCTCTCTCACACACACACACATAAAGAGAGAACATTGTACCCTTGTCAAGTGTCTTCACCCTAACAACACTTACCACCACACCGCCGGCATTGTAAAACCAAACATGGCGTTGTACGTTAACTTTCCCAACTCCCCTCTCTCTCTCTCTCTCTCTTTCTCTCTCTCTCTCTCTCTCTCCCACACACACATAAAGAGAGAACATTGTACCCTTGTCAAGAGTGTCTTCACCCTAACAACACTTACCACCACACCGCCTAAATTATAAAGTCAAACATGGCGCCAGGATCCTAAGTTGTTCTCTCTCTCTCTCTCTCTCTCTCTCTCTCTCTCTCTCTCTCTGACAAACACTGTTATAATAAGTATGTTCATCACCCAATAATTTTAACACATTAATAGTCTCGTGTTTTCAATATTGTAAAGGCGGTGGAATACTGCATGTTGTCAACATACATTAGTTGAATATATAATTATATACCCGACACAAATTAAAGTGAGATAACACAATCACACAGATACCCGGTATATATTTATATCACAATCCTATAATTATACCCTATATCTCTCCATAATTACAACACAAAATACGTACTCCAGGATAGGCATACAATATACCATTCCATAAAACAAAAGTACTGGATATTGACAACTAAAATTCCACATAAAAGACAGATCTCGAATGAAAAAAAAAAAATCATTCAACCTTACCATCATCAAAATCACGAAGATAAAGCTCTGCAATTATAGAATATAATGTTTAAGAACAAATACTGCAAAGAAATGTAAATAAAGTTAATGAAAGCTACGTGCGGAATTCAGTGGTGAATACATGGCTCGAGAAATTTAACCCTCATAACGATTTCTGTGTTCATTGTAAACACTCAACTGTTCCCGTTCTTCATGAGCCCAGTTCGTGTTTGAAGAGGGCACAAGGATAATTAGAAAATGTCTCTTAATTACAATAACGCTATTTTCGTTATGTGAGCTCAAATTTCACAAATGGGAACTTGATTAGCAGATCTTAGCGAATTTTGGCAATATTAAAAGTTCGAATATATATTACACAATTATAGCGAAATGTCAACCCCAATTACAACAAAAACAACCAAAGAATAAGATAAATCAAAAGTAAAACCAATATTTCAGATAAAAAACTAAAACCATAAGCTTCATCTTAGCAGTATAAGGCGGCAATGGGATGCTCAGAGGTGTGAAGCGCGCCTAATTCCCGGCCTCCTATTGGCTCAATCCAGTAAGAGGCGTGAAAAGTGGGCGGAGTCGTGTCAGAGGTGTGAAGAGCCAATCACAAGCTTCTCTCTCACACCAAACCTTTGCAAATGGGGCTTCCACTTGGATAAGGGGGCAATTCTACTCCTCTACAAATTCATCTATTGCCTATTATCATATATTACTCGAATTATACTATGCTTTTTAATAGCAGCTAATTTTCATAGATTAAGGGACATTTCTAGAGCTGTCTGAATACAAAACTGGGGGATCTAAACGCTAAATAACGAAATCCGTGTTCATGTTACCGGACGCCAGTTTAGGTTCTCGAATCTAAACTGCAATATCCTTACAATAAACTATTCTTCGATATCAGAGCTTAATGGGGAAGAGTTTATTTTTTGATCGAATATTAAATTTAATTATTTTTGTTTTGTTTTTAGTTTCCTCCCTAGACTTACATCAAACTTAAAATTCATACATTAGAACCCCCTTATACATTAATTTGTACATTTTTCGGTAAAAAAAAATCCCGGCGGTTCTTCCAGCATTAAAGAGTCACTATCGTTCGTAGGGAAAAAATCGACACCTAAATAGCACAGGTCTTAATATTGACAAAGAAATGGGGCGAAAGGTTATAAAATCGACAAAGTAATGGGGAAAACATCATAAAATCTGAAAACTAATGGGGCTAAACATGAGAAAGAAGGGGGTCCAGAAAAACAGCCCATCTCCCCTTAAAGTACACAGTGTATACTCTCATTCATATCGTGAATAAGTAAGGGAGCTATCGGACTTCTATACAAACTTGCTTTTGTTCATAATACTTAAGGGGAGGTATTTAGTTTGTTCCCTATACCTCCATCAAGCTTAAAATTATACCCCCTTGAGTCCCTTTCAAGATAAATTTGTACATTTTTCGGTAGAAAAATGTCCCGGCCGAAGGCCGGTTCCTCTTAAATTACAGGCTCGCTGTCGCTCGCCAGGATAAAATCGACACCTGAATTGCACGAAAGGTCTTAATATGGGGTGAAAGTTCGTAAAATCGCTAAACTAATGGGGCAAACGTTTTACAATATCAAAAGCAATGGGGCTAAACATGAGGGAGAAAGGGGTCAAGAAAAAAATCCCTGAAGTGGAAATCTCCCCTTAACCCTTACAGTACCGGTGACGTACATTCTTTATACTGTGGCAACTGTCAGACGGTTTTATTCAGTTTAGGAAGGATCTCTAGCAAGAACAAGGCTTCAAACTATCTCAACCAACCATTTTAACTACCACAGATCCTTCCTAAGCTACATAATATCGTCTAAATACAGCTAGAATAAACGATAACACACATCTCTGGTACTCAAAGGGTTAAAACAACAGATTTTCAATGTATCGCAGACCTAACTTTCACCCAAACTCTAATATAGCTAACAAGAGTACTTATCAAACTCTAATATAGCTAACAAGAGTACTTATCAAACTCTAATATAGCTAACAAGAGTACTTATCAAACTC